>JACN01017759.1:0-18517 GCA_000787155.1 Scartelaos histophorus
AGAAGCAGAAGCTTTTTAGGAGGCACATTTTATCTTTGTCAGGTTTTATTAGGAAACAGTTTAAAAATGATTTGGTGACTAATGTCAAAGTAAATTAAGACAAGATCAAATGAATCAAATTGACCTTGAACCTTGTATTTCCAGGCTACATCCAGGACTATGTTATTCCATCTCTACAGCAGAGAGCTGAGGCGTCCTGTGAGGACGAGGGGCCCCTGCACTCACCCTGTGGCTCCGGGGGCAGCGCAGCAGAGGATTTCTCAGACCATGACATGGAGCATCCTGACAGCCCAGAGTCCAGCTGCACCGCCCAGTCTGACACCCACCTGGAAACAGAGTTGTGTTTTACTTCAGACGCTTATTTGAGCCACGAGTCCACACAGCACAGGGGCTCCCAGGGCCAGGCCCAGGGGCCAGTTAAAGGCCGTTACAAGTGCAATGAGTGTGACAAGTCCTACGCCACCGCCTCAAACCTGAGCCGCCACAAGCAGACGCACCGCAGCCTGGACAGTCAGCAGGCCCGCAGGTGCCCCACCTGCCACAAGCTGTACGTGTCCATGCCCGCGCTGGCCATGCACCTCCTCACCCACGACCTCAAACACCAGTGCGGGGTGTGTGGGAAGTCGTTCAGCCGGCCCTGGCTGCTGCAGGGACACATGCGCTCGCACACAGGGGAAAAGCCCTTTGCCTGCTCACACTGTGGCAAAGCCTTTGCAGATCGCTCCAACCTGCGCGCTCACATGCAAACACACTCTGCCTTCAAACACTACACATGCACACGCTGCACCAAGAGCTTCTCACTCAAGTCCTACCTCAACAAGCACCTGGAGTCAGCCTGCTTCAAAACACACTGAACTCTGCACTGGAGGATGAAGGAACTTTTCATGCAACAATATAGTAACGTACAATCTGACCCGTGTGTGTCATTATATCTTAGTCAACTTTAGCCCTTATTTATTTTTTACAAAAAAGAAAAAATCTCCATGTTTATTGTCATATTGTAATTTAATTAACTATTTATTCATTTTCCAAGTTTATTTATTAAGGTATTTGTTTTATTTATCTTTAAAATGGGTTGATACACTTGTAATTACATTTATATCACAATATTTTGCTAGTTTTCATATATTTAGCTACAAACTTTTCCTTGTATGAAATTGCAATAAATTGTACCTGATGAATACGGTTTATGTGAATGTGGTTGTCTTTATGATTCTTGAGAATGGTTTTAGTGTGAGTCCTTGTGACGCACAGAGCTGCAGTGGGACCAGGGCCACACACACACACACACACCACAGGGCAGGTCCCTCACAGCCTCAATACTCTGATTGTGACATGAGGACGTGTACAATCACAGGGCACACAGAGCTAGAATAATCAGAATAATAACAGAATAATCCAGAACACTGAAAGGCCAGTTTATGTGCAGCTCCACACACAGCCACAGCTCAGTGACCACAGGAAGTGCACAGGGTCATGAGAAGTGAGCAGCTGCTACAGGCCAGTCTCACAGGAGCTTGGACTGATCAGGCACTAATTACTTCATTTTTAATAATATCTGTTTTCATTTAACCAGTATGAAGGTTGTGCACGATCTTGAGGTCAGTGCTGTTTGTTAAAGCAACAATTCCCCGACTCATCTATATTTTCAGATTAATCACAACATGTGGAACATTTTGAGTTTTGAGTATCAACCACGACCCCTGCAAGTATCAGTGCTGAAGTGCTGAAGTACTAGTAATGCATTTGTTATGTCACATTTTCTATAGAGCACAGACTGTATAAAGAGGTGGACAAAAGGCCTGTGACATCACCACTGCAGGATGAGTTTGGAGTCACTTCCACTTTAGGAATAGGAATTTATATAGAGACAAAATAAACCCAACAGGATCACGTAGAGTGGGTCAATGTGAACATTTTAAGACCCTAATGACACGGCTCCCTGCAGCAGTTACAGGGAGGGGGGGCGGCTTCTCAATATAAAGTAAACTGGAGCTGATGGAGCTGGAAGTGCCTCCATAAACACATCCTATACGGAACATGATTTATGAGATAAATCTACAAATTGCATGAGACAAATCACACAACCATGGAAGCAGTGGCGTTAAATCTACTGGATATTCCTAAAAAAACAGACATTTAGAGCAAAACATTCTTGACCTATACAATACAGTACATACAGAGCCTACTAAAAATGTTCAAAAATAAATATAATGGAACCAGACAGAAATGCCATTGGCTAGGACTAGGAAATATGTTTTAAAAGGAAAAAAGTGGATATATTTTCATTTAATTCCACAGGTAGCGCAGTAATAATCATCATTTCTTCATCATTATTTGCGTGTTAATGGGCTTTGAGCTGGTCATGGGGGAGGCTGTTGTTGGTACAGCTGAGGCGTTTGATCTGTGCTGCACTTTAACAACAGGCTGGAATCTGGAAGCCATTTGGTTTTCACAGCCAAAGTTCATGCTCGGTCACCCCCTGGTCACCCCCTGGTCACCCCCTGGTCACCCCCTGGTCACCCCCTGGTCACCCCCTGCATGTGTGGAGTGTTTATTTACCCTCTGCACTTTCCCCGTTGCACTGTAAGTGACAACAGCCCTGCCACTGTGTGAGAAACACACCTGGAGCTGTGTTTTGTCTCGCACATGTTGAACACACACATCCTGCATATCAAACAGAAAACACTCCACCTTGTGACGTCATGTGGTAATACAGGAAGTGCTCCACTGTGTTTTTAAACTCCACATATTATCACTAGAATCATTTGGATAATGAGTCGAGCTGAATGTGAAAAATACAGCTTCATGACAAGGTGGAATGGAGCAAACTAATAATAAATTGTTCAGTGTGAGTGGCACAAAACACAACTGAAGGTTTGTTTAGGATGAGGTAACAGTGCAAGAGTTTTGTATCATGTATAATTTAAACCAAATAAGAACCAGAGTCTGTGTCCTTACATATAAACACACTCACTGTCAGTGGGTCTTTACACTGCGCTGACACGATGAGGCTCATTGTTTATAGGATATGGGACGTGATGTGGAGCAGGGACAGACTTTCAAGATAATGAAACACAGGGATGATACTCAGCCTGTTGGGATCGGCTCCGACAGAAAGAGCAGGAAGATCTTATCCTCATCTTTACAGCTCAGTTTGTGTTTCTTTTGGTGTTAGACGCGTTTGGGATCCAGGGTCGTTAAGTGTCGCCCTCCCCTCACTGCAGCTGCTATAAGAGCCTCCCAGTTAAACACAAACCCCACTGGGCAGCAGAGCTCTATACACTAACCCAAAGGACAACACGACACTGGGCTCTCATGGCTTCCACTTTGCTGAGGCCACTGGCCGCGCGTCCGCTCCCCTGCGCCGTGGAGCTGTCTGCGGGATCCGAGGACGAGGAGAGCCCGGGTCTTCTGGAGCAGGGCTTGAGTTGGCACGACGCGCTTGGGGCAGGTTTACCTTTCCGCCAGGAGTCTGGGGGCATCGTGGTGAGACAGCGGAACACGGCCAATGCCCGAGAGAGACACAGAACCCACAACGTGAACAGCGCGTTCACCGCGTTACGCACGCTCATCCCCACGGAGCCCACAGACAGAAAACTGTCCAAGATAGAGACGCTGCGCCTGGCGTCCAGCTACATCTCCCACCTGGAGAACGTGTTAGTGGATGGAGACGGGAGGGAGCAGCCGTGTCTGAGGAGCAGCAAACAGGAGAGGAACATCTGCACCTTCTGCCTCAGGAGCCAACGCAAAGAGGTGAACTCCCACTGATCACCACTGATCACCCACTGATCACCCACTGATCACCTACTGATCACCCACTGATCACCCACTGATCACCCCCTGATCACCCACTGATCACCCACGAGGAACCGGTGCCATAAAACCGGTGACATTGTTCATAACTGGGGAATAAATGCACTTATAAAGCTTTTTAATTAAAAATACACTGCATTCTCTGTCTCCTTTCAAACTTTAGCCGTGGCAGAAATTATTCATGTGGCATTGATCTATTTTGCATTTATTTTGTTGTGCTTTTCTCCTTTTCTTCTGCCAAAGTCTGCCACCAGTCCCACAGTTCTAGGTTTACTCTGCACCTCTAAGCAAATGTGAAAGAGCCCAGTGTGAGTGTGTGTAAAGGTAAAACCCTAACGTACATATTTTAGGGCATTAGGACTTAGGAATCTCAAACCCAAAACCTAAACTCTGGGCACAGGGATATGCAAATGCATTTCATTTAAAATGTATGTAACAAATGAGTTTTCATTATCTTGATGTTTGTATTTGAATGTAAAACACGTGTCACTGAATCCACATCTGTTGTGTTTTCTCTAAAGGCCAAAGACCGACAGGACTGTGTGAAGCTGCA
The DNA here is from genome assembly GCA_000787155.1 of Scartelaos histophorus. NCBI lineage: Eukaryota > Metazoa > Chordata > Actinopteri > Gobiiformes > Gobiidae > Scartelaos > Scartelaos histophorus. Next base: position 4,370 of record JACN01017759.1, read on the forward strand.
CGGACACAGGATGAGGCAGAGCTGTCGATAAGGTGAAGTCACACGGTGTTTAAGACCTGGAGCTGAGAGCCCAGAACAAGCAGAACTTACAGCCATAAACCCTGTTGTGAAACAAGATCATGTCTGTGTGGCCAAAACTGGCTCCTGTGGACTTTCTCCTGCAAGACCAAACCAAGATGCATCTGCAATGACAATGATAAAATATAACATTTTCTAACATTGTTCTTGCTCTAACAATGTGTGACTGAAAAAAATGTGTGTGTGTGTGTGTGTGTGTGTGTGTGTGTGTGTGTGTGTGTGTGTGTGTGTGTGTGTGTGACTTTTTATTTGAATAAGATAAAGTCATTCAACCATCCTGTGTGTGTGTGTGTGTGTGTGTGTGTGTGTGTGTGTATTGTGATGAAGAAATGTGCCTTTGTTCTCAAATATGTAATAAAAAGTACATTTATTTTTTTAACTCATGGCGCCTCCATCTCACCACAGCACATTGTTCATGGACTATTTTGATCACATCTCTGTGAAATGCAAGAAAAAAACTCCCAAATCTAGTTTGTGACAGAGAAAGTGAACTGTCCCCTGCAGCATCCACACACACAGCTGCAGAGTGAAGGCAGCAGTAAACAAACTATGTGCAGACACAGGACAGTGTGGGCTGCAGGTACTGTCCTGCAGGTACTGTCCTGCAGGTACTGTCCTGCAGGTTCTGTCCTGCATGTACTGTCCTGCAGGTACTGTCCTGCAGGTACTGTCCTGCAGGTTCTGTCCTGCAGGGTCTGTCCTGCAGGTACTGTCCTGCAGGTACTGGGCTGCAGGTACTCGGCAGCAGGTTCTGTCTTTATGCTTTTCAGATTTACTTGTGAATCATAAGTTTGACTGAGCTTCAGTTTAACACAATCTGACCATAAAGAACTGAGTTAGTTGGAACTATGACAGATGATGTTTGCAAGTTAACAATTCCCTTTTAAATATCACGACAGTCATAAGGTGCCAATGAGCAGTTGTCTCAGAGTGAGTCGCTCTGACATGTCCCTGAATCCTCACATCGATCACAAGCTCCTGAAAATGTGTTTAAATTCAGTGTTTTTTCTTTAAACTTTTTGCAAAACAAAAATGGTTTGACTCATGGAGGCTGCTCACAATTATTCTCTCTTTATTTTTAACATCTGTTCTAAATTCTGCATTCAGGTGGTTTTGTAGGACGGTCAGTGCAGGTGGGAGGAGGCACCTGGACCCTGCAGGTGGGACTAGAACATGTGGCCCTACAGGAGGCCACCTCAACGTTATATAAAGGCTTATTTTGTGTCTACCAGTAAATGAGTCCATGAGACACAGGTATTTTAAAATCAGAACAGAGCTACATGTGTGGGCCCATGTCCTGTGGGGGCCCATGTCCTGCGGGGGTCCCTGCTCTCCGTGTCCTGAGCTCCATTTGATTTGCCATAAAACACAAACATTTTGGCAACTTCACTCCTGGTCCCTCTGCTTTTGACAGACAACAAAAGGTTCAGCCTGGGCACATGACAGAAGTGAGGAACATAAGTGCTTCTGAGTGCTTTTCCAGAGAGGGAACCCAGGATCATCACTGGTCCCACCAGGAAGGTGCCTCCAAAAGGCTCCCAGAGATTATAACTACAGCACATGAGCAAACCACAGAGGGTATATTTTTGGTTTGCTTTAATTGAATGAATGAGCCAACTTGATGCAGTGTTTTAGTTGTAATTTTAAGTTTATATTTAGTCCCCTATAAGGTGACAATTTTATTTTTTTCAAACAATATCGCATTCTTTTGCTTTTTAAACAATTTCCACATCATTGGCCTAAACATTTCCTACACGGATGCCCTTTTGCTGCTGCTGAAATTGTTGTTGTCGGTGTGTCTTTCAAGATAAAACTAGATAATACTAGTTTTTCCAGAGAAAAATCTACAAACCTCCCCACAAAAGTGACCCTCTGCGGCTCCCGTCCTGAGCCTCCATGGAGCTGCTGTGGAGCGCGGCCATATTGTCTCTGATACAGCAGAAATCACACACACCGGCGTGTTAGCGGCGAGGTGTGCGTCTATTACCACCAATGTCTGGTTTAGGGGGATCTCATTCCTTCGATTTATAAAGGGGTGAGTATGTTTTCTGGTATTTGATTAGCAGAAACACACCGGGACATCCAGAGGCGGATGCAAAGCATCATTCAACCCGAGGCATTGAGCCGATAGCAGCTAGCATCACGGCCCCGCGGAATCACAGCTTATTCACACACTGCAAAGTTATTACAACTCTGTAATCAGGGTGAGGGCTGTGACATTTACTTTAGTGTTTGTGCCTTAGACAGACATATGTAGCCTACCACATGCCACTTTTTACTCAGCTATAAATCCTGACCATGAAATGACGCATCCGTTCGATAAATTTAGAGAAAAATGTGCAATAACCAACAAACAATCAAAACTACCAAATAAATGTTCCTCTGCCCCTGACATTACCTAAATGTATTACATATGCACCATTAAAATGACAAAAGACTGATTACTGTAAGACCACTCATTAAAAAGAGACAGAGGTAGATGCATGAAATGAAGGTCTGGTTGGACCAGGGGGTTTGTGGTTTACACCTGGGATTAAACTGGACTCATACTTGATCTTTTCCTTCAGTATGTTCTAATATATGTCAGATCATTGCTTATTAAAGTCATGCATGTACCCGTGTGTTAAAATTCTGACTTTTTAAAGTATAACTATTACCCATGTTATTGCTGTGGGAGATTATTATGATGGACATGATTTAATCCAGTGACTTCCCTGTGTGTCTTTTCCAGCACCACAATCCCACTGCTCTCTCCAAGTCCACTATCCTGTTGAACATAACAACTTCATCCTCTGATCTCCCCCTCTGACCTTTTAACTTCTACACCACCTCTGCCAAGCTGTCGGACATGTCGGGACCCGTGCCAAGCCGGGCTCGAGTGTACACTGAGGTTAACACTCACCGGCCCAGGGAGTACTGGGACTATGAATCACATGTGGTTGAATGGGGGTAAGTCAATTATATTTTTATAAACTGTAATCGTATCAAGCGCTACAATGTCTTTGTACTTTACAGAAATCAGGACGACTTTCAGTTGGTGCGCAAACTTGGTCGTGGCAAATACAGTGAAGTATTTGAGGCTATTAACATCACTAACAATGAGAAGGTGGTGGTGAAGATATTGAAGGTAATTGACTCAGTTACAAAGAACCAAAGAAGAATCCTATAGACAATTCATCTTTCTATGTTAATGTCACTTATCTTTGTTTTTTTTTTAATAAACATGATTATGTCCTTCTACAGCCAGTGAAAAAAAAGAAAATCAAACGAGAGATTAAGATTTTGGAGAACCTGCGAGGAGGTCCTAATATAATATCTCTCATTGATATTGTAAAAGATCCTGTTGTGAGTATTGATGGGAGCATATTCATAAATCTTGTTCTTTACTTCAACATGTTAAGTTCTTCATTTGTGATGTAGATTCCGGTTGATAGTTTAGCATTTTAAACCATCTTTACTGTCCTGTACAATAGGGTGGTGAGCCAACCACCTGTACCATCTTATCCATTTCACATTGGCTTGGTAAATGTATATCTGTGAGTATATTCTGCTGCATTAGGAGATCCACTGGTTTTCCCACATCTCCTCAAGCCCCAAATGGGTAGCTTAAAGACTGCAGTAGACTAGTGGTAGTGATTTTACTGGATACATTTTTAGATGTGAAACTGTATAAACCCCCAATTAGGTAAATTCAATTCTTGAATTGTTTTGTTGTGTTTTCTGTTGTTTAACTTGGTCCTATATTAGGCTGCATTAATTTACATAAATTAACATTTGTTTTCAGTCACGAACCCCAGCTTTGGTCTTCGAACATGTAAATAACACAGACTTCAAGGTAAGCAATTTGTTTATATACAAATACTAAATGATCTAACCTCCTTTCTTGGCATACCTGTGTTAATCTGTGCACATGTGTGTATGTGATGGAGGGACATTATAATCCAGTGCTATGTCTTCGGTGTCAGAAAGTCACTCATATTCTGATTCTATCCTCAATCACTGGGACATTTTTAATGGGAATGAATCAACTCTTAATACGGTTTATGTAGTTACTTAACCTTGTATTCATTTCCTATTTGCCTTTAGCAATTGTACCAGACGCTGACAGATTATGACATCCGGTTTTACATGTATGAGATACTCAAAGTAAGTCTGACTCTCGAGGATTTTTAAAAACTCTTCTCTTTAATGGGATTCACAGTTTCTTGAACTGAATGGATAAAATGCTTTACACTTATTGTTTGCTTTAGGCCTTGGACTACTGTCACAGTATGGGAATCATGCACAGAGACGTAAAGCCACATAATGTAATGATTGACCATGAACACAGGAAGGTAAATAACAAAAGCAGTGGTTGGTGTTGAGATGGTAAACTATGTCAGTGTTTACGTGTCAGTGATGTGTTTGAGAATGAGGGGTCTTGTGCGCTTTCAGCTGCGTCTTATTGACTGGGGGCTGGCAGAGTTTTACCACCCGGGACAGGAGTACAATGTCAGAGTCGCCTCCCGCTATTTTAAAGGACCAGAACTCCTAGTTGACTATCAGGTATTGTACTGTATGTGGTCATTTGATGTGGGGCTGTCTCTGCTCATTTATTTTACTGGGGCTTGGATTTTGCATAAAACCTCTTTCCTTTATGTTTATGCTGCGGTTTGTTGTTTCAGATGTACGACTACAGTTTGGACATGTGGAGCTTGGGTTGTATGTTGGCCAGCATGATCTTCAGGAAAGAGCCCTTCTTCCACGGCCATGACAATTATGACCAGGTACTTTTGGTATATTTCTCACACCGTTTTCATATTGGCTGCAGCTCAAAGACTGTGTGACGTCTGCAAGAAAAAGTCAGCAGGAGCACAATGCAGTGTTTTCTTTTTATTTTAGTTTTTCTTATAAATCACAGGCCGTATATGTATGAATGGACATGGCTAATGCACTAGCCACCACATGCCGAATAGGAAGTTCCCCAGGAGCCTCTTTAGCTCCTTCTAACTGTGGCTACAATTGGCTTACACTGGGTTTTGAGCCTCATCATTTTGGTCTTAAAATGTTCGTATTACCCAGCTCTACATGCTCCAGATTTTTAATTTTTTTTGTTCCATTAAAAAAAAAATCCTATTCAGAATGTAGAGCCTGTTTCCAGATTTGCTCCTGTAACAGATATCTTTGCAAGCCTCATATGAGCGGCGCTGAACACTGGGTGACGTCACACTCGCTTAGTCCACTTCTTTTATACAGTCTTTTATTAATCAATGCCTTTATACACTTGCTGACATTGCTGTGTAATAAATCTATGATAACAGTGAAACATTTTATTTTACAGTTGGTAAGAATAGCGAAAGTTCTTGGGACAGAAGACCTTTATGACTATATTGACAAATATAACATTGAGCTTGAGCCGCGATTTAATGACATTCTGGGAAGGTCAGTAATTTTAAATGTTGTTGCACATCAAATATTCTCAGGACAGGAGTATAATCGCTCAGTGGATTTGTGCGTGTCATGTTGATCTTGGCAGACATTCCCGTAAGCGGTGGGAGCGCTTTGTCCACAGTGAGAACCAGCACTTGGTGAGCCCAGAGGCGTTGGATTTCTTGGACAAGTTGCTGCGTTATGACCACCAGGCTCGACTAACAGCCCGAGAAGCCATGGACCATCCCTACTTCTGTAACCTATTCTTCATACAAATGCAAAAATATCAAAACTTCGAATTGCTCTGAATTTAATCTTTCCACTGCAGTTCCTGTTGTAAAAGATCAATCTCGTGTAGTCGGAGCAGTCAACCAGCCCAGTGGGAATCCTGTTGTTAGTACAGCCAGCATGATCACAGGTAGGTCTGTGGTTATGTCATTAAATATGGAGCAGACAGGCTCATTTGTAGTTCAAATGATGCACGTCATATTGGCGAATGTGAAACACTTTAATATTTTGGACTGTACTGCACGTGAGACTTTGAAAGGGTTGAATGCACACATTTTCTTTTTTCTGCAATATTGTGAGTTGCCAAGATGACTGAATTTCCCCACACAGAGATCCATAAGTTGTCTTAAAATGGATATTATGCCTCCAAAATACAAGAGAGCCATTAGTTTTGTAGCCTAATGCTTTTTTTTTTTGCTGTTTCTCACTCAGGAATCTCTGCCTTGCCTGCGTCCACTGCCCTGGGACCCCTGAGTGGCTCACCTGTCCTGTCTGCTGCCACAAATGCCCTGAGCTCCCAAGTGCCCGCTGTAGCTGGGCCCCCTCAGTGACCTCCCACCCCCTCCAAGGATGGCCTGCACCCTGCCACTTCCCACCGCCAGCCTCGACTTTGAGACTAAATAGAGCAACTGTCTGCTGTAGCTGCTCTGCACCAGACCACTTGGCTGGATCACAGAGAGCGGTTTAGACTTCCTCTTGCGCCAGGACTACTACCTGAAATGGACATGAATGTACACTGTAAAATACATGTGTTTCTTCAGTTGATTTGGTGAAAACTGGGAAGTATGGGTAGTTGTGCCCAGTCTCGTCTGTGAAAGAACTCTATTCCTGAGAGGTCAAGACTTACATTTTACCCTGAAGAACCAAACCAAGGGCATAAGTTAGTGTTATTATGAGATTTTCTTTTTTGGATTGTATTCTCCCAACCCTAGACAGATGTGAATACTTAAACTTAACATGTTCGGCTTTAAGTGACATAAGATGGCTCCAGTATTACCAAAGGTGTATTCTCGGGAATAATAGACTGATCTTGCTTTGCGTTGCACACAAACTCTCTCCATCATTGCAGGGCATTAGCTACTATTCTGTACTGAATCATCGTATTCTAATGTATTGCCTACACTAAAAGGAACTACAGCTGTCTGTTAAATTATAAATTGTGGATATCAGTCAAATCTTGCATCCTGTCCCTGGTTTAGTTGATGTATCCCCCAGGTGTGAGACCATAATACCTAATAAAAAATTAAACAAATATTTTTATTAGGAAAACTATAAGCCGAATATAAGGTTGAACTGTTGCAATAAAAAATAAGCGTGTAGACCTAATTGTAACATACAATTATGAAATGAATTAAAGATTTTTTTTATTTATTTTTTTGGTGACTGTACCAACCTCAAACCTTCCATACAGCTTGAAGGAAAGGGCTTCATTATTCATTGACAAACCTTTGAGTTACTTTTGGTTCATACCTGATTATGGTCATGATTGCTCGCTGCTGTGTTGATGTCAAACAGGTGAAAAATGCAAAGGTGCCACGAAGTAAGTGAAAGCCGTACTGTACATAAACCTGTATTTTTTTAAGTGTGAAATGGCATATAAAACAATATATCTATGCTTAAAAGTATGGAAGTCTTGACATCTCTGTATATATTTTTATGTGTGTATGTGAAGAACAAGTGTTTAAAGATATTTGTAAATAAATGTTTTATTTATCAGGTATTTGCTAAGCCTCATCCTTTCCCCATGTCCATATCTTGACAGTCGACCTTGCGATACTGTGGTGCACTATTTATCTTGCACAAGACGCCACAACAATCTTCATTCTGGTAAAACCTGCAAAACAACTTAACATTAAACCACGTCTTTATGCATTTATTGGCAGACGTATTTCAATGAATATCATAGTTACCGATTAAGGCGCAGCTCCCTGTCTATGTCTTCCAATGATTTACCTTTAGTCTCTGGAAGTATTTTGCATAAAATCGCTGCAGCAATGACTGCTATTGTCCCATACAAGAGAAAGAGTCGTGGGAGTCCTATGGCATCTATGGAATGACAATAGGCATTTACCAGTGTCCAGTTACCATGAAACAGGAACCACAATAATCTGATTGTTCATGGACAAATGGGAGAATATAAAATGTCTCCTGTTTTCATTAACAAATGCTGGAAGAAGTCAAACAGGATATGGAAATAAATTATATATTTTTGTCACACTCTTCTGTTTTCTGATTTCAAACTAAAGCTGCATACACAATGTGTGCTACTCTATCTACATCACAGTGATGCTGAAAGTCATTAGAATAAAAACAGGTTCCCTGTTACATCCCAAGTTAGAAAGGTTCTTACCAATAAGATGTAAAAAGGTGAATGTAACCAACACATGGGCAGACCAGTTAAAGCAGTTGGTAAAAGCGAACGCGCGGCCTCGAACCTCCGTGGGAAATATCTCACTGAGGAGCAGCCACGTCACTGCAGGCACACACAAAGCTTCAGTTTGGCACACAGAACAAGGTTTAGCATTCATTTGTGTTCCTGGGCCTTATATCACGAGCTGATTCTTCAGGAAATAGAAGTGAATCACTTGATGTTCCACAATATGGTATTAAACTTATATAAGATGCATTTATTCAGTTATGGGTGTTTTTATTGTTCAAAATGCCTTTGAAGTTTAATGCCTTACTTACAGAAATATGGAATAAAGCAATAATATCTCCACGGAGACAAGTTTCTAAAAGAAAAGCTACACAGTGCAATTGAATGTCTTTGCCTGCCATTTCAGCACAACTACTCTCACTTAGACTCCACTGATAAACGGACAACTCCTGCTTCTAAATAAAGCTGCCCGCTGACCATGGGCATTCTGTAAATGTCTATGAGACTGAAGACTGTGACTTTAGAATGCAAAATTAATTGTTTCTAGGATTGACTGGTGTAATGTGCAACAAGACGCACACAATATAAGATTATAAGAAATTAGCAGACTGTTACATGGCACAAATCTAGCATGTGTACTGTCAAATAGTAAATAATTAATACCCACTAGGTCCAAATCCAATGGAATATGAGCTGACAACCGCCATTAGACCCAGGAGAACAACCCAGTTTGCAGCTGTAGTGTTCAAAGGTGATGACACAGAGGCCTTTACGTCTGATCTGGTTCCATTATTTATCGTAGTTCCATTAAAGTACTCAAAGGGTATATGTGGTTCATGTGTTTCTGTAATGTTCATATGTGACATTACACCTTTTGAAACACAAGCCATCTCTTGGACATCAGAATGTGTAGAAAAAAGTCCAACGATAATCAAACTAACAGCCATGACAGCGCATCCTCCTATGAGCAGAGGACGACGGCCAAGTCTGTCTGAAAGTGTCATGGAGAACAGTGTGGACAAGACTTTGACCAGCCCCAGGCCCACCGAGGCCAGAACCGCCGCTGTGTGACTGTGGAACCCCAATGTGTAGAATATAGTGGAAGCATAGAGCAAGACATTGGGCTGTCCTGTGAACTGTTGGAACAGCACTAAAGCCAGACCAATCATTGTTCTCATTCTCATGTTGTCCTTTGTGTGGAAAAGAGACAGGTAGTTATACCTCCTGCTGGGCTGGGTCATTTTCTGAGCACTGTTAGATTCAGTGTTTGAAGGAAGACACCATAAGGAGACCAGCTGCACCACAGTGGGCACTGCAACCAGACCAAACATCCATTTCCAACCATCCTGGGTGTTGGCCATCATGTAGTTAACAGCATAGGCCACTAAAATCCCCACAGTGATCCCCACTTCGTACAAGCTCACCAGAACACCCCGGTGCTCCGGTCGCACCAGCTCAGACACAAAAATGCAGCAGGACATGGACGAGACACACATGGCAAAGCCCACAGTGGCCCGGCCCAGGACCAGGGCGGGGAACGCACTGATGAGGAGCAGGACTGTTCCGGCCAGTGTCAGACCAGTGCTGAAGAGAATGGACTTTCGACGACCTTGCCGGTCAATCAAAGAGCCTCCCACCACTGACGCCAAAAGCCCTCCGACCAGTAAGGCGCTGACCAGAGCCTCTTGCTGCACACAGGACAAGGAAAAGTCCACCCGCAGTTGCAACAGAGCACCAGAGATGATAGCCAGCTCATACCCAAACACCACACCACCTCCACTGGACACCAGGCAGGGCAGTAGGAGGCTACAGTAATCTGCAATCAGAATATATGATTTGTAGCGAAATAAAAAGTTAAAAATGGTAAAATTGCATAAACCAAAAAACATTTTGTTTTGTAAGTATTTAGGTGAGTATACCCTAATTTAAGTCTTACCCATAATTGTTTCTTGTCATGAGATTGAGGTCAGGATCTACAGAAACAGACAGAACCAGAGGGAAGTGAACATCACAAAATGTGTTTTTCATAAAGAGCTGCAGAGATGTCTGCAGCTGTTGTGCGTGTGTTGCTATAGGGATTGCCTTGTTGACATCAATGATTTAATTTAGACTCCACTTGAAATGGGCCCAATCAAACACAGAAACCACAAAGGTGAAAACACAGGGAGAAAACATCTTCCAAAACAGACAACGTATGACAACAACATATGTAATAGTCTCTGGAGACATTAGTCTAATACAGCTTATTTAAGTGAAAGTCCCCAATAAAAAAGTAAACTACCCAACGTTTTTGTCTTGGGAAAACATTTAGGCGATTATTTAGGTTAAGTAGCTCACAGTTTTACAGTTGTAAATATAGAGCACAGCCTACTGTACTTTAGGTTACACAAGATTAAACTTCTACAAGTGTCCAGTCTCTTCTTTCGTCTCTATTCGCCTTTGGGAGACAGCGTCTGTTTTGGAGTTAACTGCCCTCTGTGGGTATCATACGCGGGTATACGGTACCTTCAGCTTGTCTGGAGCGGTCCTTGCAGGACTCTGCAGTGGTCCCGTTACAGGGGCCCGTTCTTCACAAAGCCTCTCGTCTGTCTGGTCTCGCACAAATATGCACCAAAACATTTCAGTTCTTGCGCTGCTGTTGATGCCACTTCCGTGCCCACACGCGACTCTCTAAACTCCAGGCGGAGGATCGAGCTACGTGGCACCGGGAGAAACTCTTGAGGAAGTTTAGAACAGCAGAGGTCGACACGCTCCAGACTCTCCGGGCGCAGCTGCGTGCGCACAGACTCTGGGACGCACAGACTCTGGGACGCACAGACTCTGGGACGCACAGACTCCGGGACGCACAGACTCCGGGACGCACAGACTCCGGGACGCACAGACTCCGGGACGCACAGACTCTGGGACACTCGTTTGAGGTCCATTGTTCACCTTCCTCCACACTATTTATTTGACCGTTTTCACATTTTTATTTTAATTATTAAGTTTGCAGACGAACACATTATACATTTCGGAATGGAGTTGTTTTGGAACATAATACAAATGCAAGTTGGAATGATTTGGGCTTGGCCTACAAAACAAGTCAAAAGACTGTTTCAATATTCTATAGTATTACATTTAAAATCCCACACCTTATTTTACAAACAAAGGTTCCCAAAGTGCTGCAAATCTCTGGATATGGGGCTATTAAGGGTTCAGAGACTCATAATTAAAGTGCAAAACGATTGGGTTACTCTACAAATGTTCACAGAATTAAGTGGTGCATAAAAATCTACCAACACATGAGTTGTAATGACTATAATACTAGTAAAATCTAAAAATACTTGATGTCGTTTCTGATTCATATCAGCAGGTGTCGCTCTTTACAGAACAGATCGAAGGGACAAGCGGAAATAAACATGTCTGTGGAGCGGAGCATGGCGGTGGGAGAGCTCCTGGCAAAGGCAGAGTTGCTGAAGCAGGGAGCAGAAGCTCGTCTTTACCGCACACGGTTTCTTGAAAAACCGGTGATCATTAAAGAACGGTTCCCAAAGCGATACAGACACGCAGCGCTGGACGAGAAGCTTACGCAGCGCAGGAGCGTCCAGGAGCTGCGCGCCATACTGCGCTGCCGCAGAGCAGGCGAGTACAGACACACACATACATGAGAGCAACAGGATAGTGAGAAAACACTGACTTTCGTATTTGAATAGGAAGCATTGTGGGGTATTTGATGTGTTCTGCCCTTCCCAGGTATTCCTGCGCCTGCAGTCTACTTTGTGGACCATAGTACCCACTGTATCTTCATGGAGGAAATTGTGGATTCCTGCACTGTTCGAGACCACATCGCCTCTACACAGCAGCAGCCTGAGGGCCATGAGCAGCATGAGCAGCTTGAGCAGCTGGCTGAAAGAATAGGCCAGATGTTGGCTCGAATGCATGATGAGGACCTGATCCACGGAGACCTGACCACGTCCAACATGCTCCTCAAAAACACTTCAGACGGAGCAGAGAAACACCTCCTGCTAATAGACTTTGGCCTGAGTTATATCTCTGCTCTAGCTGAGGACAAAGGGGTGGACCTTTATGTTCTGGAGAAGGCCTTCCTCAGCACACATCCCAACACTGAGGCGCTGTTTGAGAGGCTGCTCAGAAGCTACACCAAGGCCTCCAAGAAGTCTGAGCCTGTCATTAAGAAGCTGGATGAGGTGCGATTACGAGGGAGGAAAAGATCCATGGTTGGATAAAGACTAAGTTTGTAAATAAATTTGGTTGGATCAATTTCTGTTAATAAATTTTTTGGTGTGATTACCAGTTTTTGTTTTGTTTTTTTGCATTATAAAAAGAAAAGTCGTATTGTATTTCTCACTTGCTCAAATGCAGGATTACAGGTCTGTTGGTCATTGCTTGACACTCGTGTGTTTCACACCTTAACCTGAACTGACTCCAGCTACTGACCAGGTGTCTGCACGTGAACTGCACATGTCAACCAAATTAATATGCAACTTTTCCCACTCAAGACAACAGAAGTACAGAGGAGCAGTGGCATTTACACATCTCATAAATAACACCAACAGTGGTAAAATCAATATAAATACAATGTTTTTAATGTTTGCATCAGATGAAGGGTGTGTAAACGTGGCTCTTAGTCATTGCTGTTTTAGTTCAAGAGCTTATTTCTGTGGTGCAGACTAGAGGGCAAAGTTCAGGTAGAACAAAGATAACAAGCTGCCAGTGGAATGTCTCTACCGAGCCGAACAATCGCTGTTGTCTTTACGACAAGAGGCAAGTTCTTCACTATGCTATGAAAAAGGTGATGGAACTTCAATGGTGCATTACTGTTACAGCACTTGTGTTCTACTGTGAAGGTAAGAGGACTTTCCCTTTGTTTTACATGCAGGTTGCACCGCAGACATGTCTTGATTTTGAGCATGCATAATGCATATTCTGCATGTGAGCTCACCTGGTACAGGGTAGACTAACTGCTACCCTATTTGTTACAGCTTTCTCCAGCCATGCTGCCTTGTACAGTGTCTTGAAAGGGTCAGATGTGACCCTCCATTGTTTATCTGCCAAACTGCCTCTGCTGCTGGACTGGAGCACTCTCACTGTGGAGTGGACCAGAGTAGATGCACAAGGACAGAAGAAAACCGTGTACATTTTTGTAGATGGCCGTTCTCAGGTGAACAGAGACGGAGCTGATGTGAACAGAACAGGGCTGCTGAACAGAGACGCTTCGCTGAAACTCCTGAATGTAACTGTCGGGGACGAGGGACACTACGTCTGCAGGGTCATTACACCTGTTGTGGACACACTCACTGCCACTCTGGAGGTTTTTGGTAGGAAGCTCTTAGCATGGCACATGAATAAAATAATACTACATTTACTTTACAATTAACAATACTTAATTGCACTAAATATATTTTAGCTATCCATATACAAATTAACCCTTAATTTACTAAAATTGTATTTTGATTGATTCGTGCATCTTTGAATAATCCTGCATTGTTTGGCATTTAAGGCTTGAGTGCTCAAAAACTGACCCCTTATACCAACCCACATTTGTATTTAGTCGCAGTGATCTGAGCCACACATGCAGGGTTCAAAATGTCAGGTGGACATTCAGTGAAAATCTGCTGGTTACTACAGAGACATTCTCCTCTGCAGAGACGGGATCAATGAGCTTGAACAGGGCGTAATGGTCCCACTTTTATTACAAAGCCATTTTAGACAAATATGGTTTACAAAGAACAAAATGTAAAAGAATCTACTTATGTTATAGTTTAGTAATAAGTAATGAAACTACTACTGAACAGTGACGTGCGGTGAAGTTCATGACTGAGGCACTGACTCCTCAAGAGTCACATTTACAATTGTAAGTAGACTGGAGCGATTTTTTTATTTCGATTTTATGCACGATTTAAAATAAATACGATAATAAATTAGACACGTTCGATAAACCTTCGATGAGTTGAAAAAAAAATCACCAAGTTTCACTGGCGCGAATAGCCAATCAT
>JACN01130273.1:0-11138 GCA_000787155.1 Scartelaos histophorus
TTCGAATCAACAAACGGTCCTCCCGAGAGTTGTCTTGCGGGGTCCTGAGCTTGTCAAAAACATCTCCAGTCTTTTCAGATCTTTTTCTTATTCTTTGTACTTGACGCTGAGACACATTGAAAGTGTCACCACCTCAGCAGTGGATATGTTGTTCAGCCTCTTGATAATTAAGGTTTGGTCTCAGGGTGGATCTTAGGCGTGTTGTCAGAGGTCAAGTTGCAGTTGATGTGAAGGTCTGGTGTGCTGGGGTTCTTTTTATACACACCCACTAAATGACTGATCAGTAACTGATCACCCACTAATAGACTGATCAGTAACTGATCACAGGTGAGGCTGTAATCTAGGATTGGGTGCATCATATGACAAGGTGACAAGACTTTTGTCTTGCCAAAATCTGACCCTTCTGTGTTCATTAAATGATCAATCTTTCTTCAGTGAAGCAAATTTATTTTAGTACATTGAGCATAATTTGGGAGGGTTTTAGCTTTCATATGAGACATTTCTAAAACCAATCTATTAATGTAAAGTCAGGTTATAAGCTTTTGTTTCTATAAAATGGATAAGCGACAAGACTTTTGTCAGGGACTGTACATGCTGCACCACAAATGAGAAGGGGCCTGTCTGCTATTTTTTGTTGGATACAAGTGGAATGAACCTTTGCACATTCCTTTGACACCTGTGAACAGAATACACTTACCATGCGTGGGTGCTGAGGCTGTAAAGGGACAAACTGGCTCAGAGGAGTAAGGTGCGGTGGCTGGTGGGGTGGGACAGAGGGAGTCGGGTGCAATACAAAATGTTCGCTGGAGATCAGGGGCGGAAAGGCTTGATAAGACACTGGCATGTGCTGCATGGTGCATGCCTGAATCAGCTGAAAGAGAAAGAGAGAGACACATGAAGAAACACATCAAATCCACTGTATTATCATAACTATCATACACAAGAAGTATTGTTTACACACCAAGTGGTCTGGGGCTGCACGTATTAGACAATTCCAGTTTAATTAAATAGCACATTTAAAACAAAGATTTATTTCTTAGATTACATAAAATTATGATTGGGACTTTTTTCTATTTAGTTACACTTTAGTTGCACTAAAGTTACACTTTAGTTACACTAAAAGACATTAAAAAGCCAATAAGAAGTGACAAAACGGTCTGGTAAAGACTGTTGCTTCATTACTCGACCGCTTGGTGAAAACAAGGTTAAAATACACATAGCGTTTCTGATTACAGCATGGCACTTGATGATTCATTTCTGGTGAAGAGCAATGTGTTACATAAATCACAACACGGACAACAATGCCACAACACAAGCCTTTTTAAATAAGATTTTCCAGCACCTACAAATATTACAGTGAAGTGCAGCAATAACCACATTTATTCATATACAATGATTGATTGGGTTTGATTAAACTCATCATCTTGCACAATAAAAGCAGCTCACTACTTTGAACAGTGACAGATTGCATGGCGGGATGGTGCGCTACATGGATGCCACTGACAATTGGGCTCTTCCTTTTCAAACTCACAGGAGGAGGAAGGCAGCAGAGCAGAGAGAGCTGTCCGCTGAACATTACCGAGCATGCTGGCAGCTGCTGAGTGCTGCACCCGGGAAGGGGCTGCCCGGCGTGGATGGGGAAGCCGTGGGTCGTCACCGTGGTAACAGTGTATGATATTGGAACGGACCCCTGGTGCATCTGCAATTAGGAAGGTAACAATTAGGTTTATAAATAATAAATTAAGAATATTCAAATAATTTATACACGAGAAGAACTATTCTGCTGTATCCAATTAACCACACTTAACCACACAAGTATATAGGGGAAATTATCTAACCCTTTCACAGTGTTAGTATTCACATGCATGTTTTGTTTGCCTTTAGTACAGTTTTAGAACTCCTTTTTCAGAGACAAAAGTGAGGCAGGGCAAATAACCAACACAGTCAATCAGCTTTCATCTCAAAGCATCGTATAGTGACTCACATGGCTATTAGCTTGCAAAAGATAACATGTTTAATAGATAGTAGGAAGAAGTGCTATTTTGTCTTTCTGGGGGGATAAACAGACTATACTAATTATGAGGGAATAAAAACTTGGGCACATAGTTTTAATCAGTAGCATGAAGGTCTGTGCCTTGGATTACCTGTTCATGAAGATCCACCATGATGGGGCTCTGCTGGGGCAGGTGGGCCGCAGGGTGAAGCATGCGTGGCGCTGTGCTGGTATGGCTGTATTGTCTGGACTCATCTAAAGAAACCTGTTGGTGGTGATGCTGAGAGAAAAACAAATGGTGCAAGTTCTCATCTTGGACCAGGGAAGTGTGCAGTACAGGTCTGTCTCGACGGCCCCACTGGCGTCTCACTGGTGGGCTGCATAAAAATACAGAAATAATTACACATTTTTCGCATAATTTTGGCATACAATCATAGTAAAAATACATTAACAGTTCAAATTATGTCCAATTTAAGGCATCTCAAAAGAATGGATGAAAAAATTAAAACTTACTGATGCTCATAACTGAAATCATAATTTCTTGAAACACTTACTTATTCACTGTGAAGTTAATCAGTGCAGTCACTTATTAGTAAGTTTTTTGTTTGTTTTATTCATGTTTTAAAAACCACAGTAGATTACACGACTGGTTTTACACCAGGTTTTGTAGAGCAGAACAAATGCTCATATTATTAAAGATTTTATTATTTTACACCTTTTAATTTATTGAAGTGGTAATTGTAATCACGCTTAAATAAAATAATTGTACAGCCCTGATGTTGTCCTGAAGGATGTGTAAAGGATGCACACAGACTTGCCTTCTCCTGAGATGCGCAGGGGTGTTGCAAGGCTCTGCGAGGAACCTCCGAGGGTTTAAGGGGGCTGTTGGTGGCAGCCTATTCACTGCTACTTCCCATGGTCGCATTGGTGACGTCGTGGAGACGAGTCACACTATGGGAATGGAAAGTGTCCAGTGGAGGCACTTGAATGTGGCCTCTGATTGTCTACACCCTGTAAAAACAAACATAAAACATAACTCACACAGCAAAATTCACTTTTATTCTATCCACACCACTGTGAGGGAGTCAACAGTTTATGATTAGATAATCCACAAGTTATATTTTCATTATTTTAATCATTTACTTAGGAAGAATGTAAGTGGCTGCAACTATATTATTTATTCTAAAAATTTTTACATTTTAAATATTCGTATATAATATATTTAGGCAAGCATGTCAGTACTATAATTTGCCATACTAGAAAATCAATAAAATATTGACATTATATATGAAAATACAATGTTTCGGTTGCAAACATGGAATATATTTCCAAATTAAATGCATTCATGTGACAAGCATTGCACAAATAGAGGTCGCTGTGACGCGCCTGAACAAAAACATGGAGAGCCATGTGCTCAGAGACAAAGCAACAACAAAGACATAGCAAAGAGACGGGACTGTGGCTAACACAAGACTGCAGGTGCTTCTCCACATATTCTGTGTACAGAACAAAACCGAACAGAGTATTGTGTTTTTCACACAGCCTTAGGTTCAACGTTTAGCTTCTTTACACGTACGACCTCTCGGCTGAAGGAGAGCTGCTAACTTTAGCCTGGCTCCATCGGCTACAGCTTTGTTCAACACAACAGCTGTAAACTGCACATAATGAAAACTTCGAGTCTGGAAAGAAAATACACGGATGGGTTTCACTATCAAATCTGGAATAAACTGGAATAACACGAGCTTAAATCACATCTAGTTAATGATATAAATACGTTATGGTGAGCTCAGATACATTAATCCTGCCATCAGCCAATGTTGAATCAATTTTATTACGTTTGTGTTTAATTTCCATACAAACGAACAATTAAACATTAGGGAGAGAAGTGTTTTCCAATAAATACACATTTATACTACAAGACTCAGGAAAACATGGCTAGCATATGAGTAGCAGGCACAGCACTGCTTGTTTGCAGGAATGTTTTTTGTCATTTTTTTAATCCAAGCAAACTCCACTGTGGAGCAGAAACACTGTGTTTTATCAACTGTTTCCAGTCTTACCTGACAATAGCCGAGTGCTGCTGCCAGCGACAGATTTTTGACAATGTCCCCGACGAGGGTGGTGCTAGCAGCCTGCTAATGCTAACTTGCTAACAAATACCTGGAGTTCCGGCATACGGGAGCGATTTAGTCCAGAGACGGGCTGAGACTGTGAGTGAGTTTTACGCGGAGTGGTTACGGGCTAAAAGTGCCGTTAAACGAGGTAAAATGTGACAGTAACTAGGCAGCGACAACAACATCCATTGGCGCGAGCATGTTCCTTGAATCGCATTGTTTTGGAAAGGCCTCGCCCCCCGCTCCGAGCGCACCAATCCCCGCGCAGCAAACACAGACAGCAGACGGCCCACAGGCAGCCCACAGACCGCCAGACGAGCGCACATACTGGGGATCAAAACAACAAGCGCCATCCTCTCCTCCCAGCAGCCTGTGCAGAATACAGCGAGAGATAGAGGCACAACTGCACCTGTAACAAGGTATAAAACCAGCCTATATCAAATTAACCATATCTGTAACAGGTAGCAATTACTTTATTAAACCAATTTTACTGTACAGTTTTCCCTCCGGAGACGAATTTCAATAATGGCACCAAGCAGATAGATTGAAGGCAGATTGCAAACTAAATAACACAACGATTTATAATAATAGCCTACTTAGACTGACACATCTAGTCTATTATCGGACCAAATGATTTACTTAAACACTTGTAGGGTAGCCTAAATATCCTACCCATATTATCATTCAAATCCATCCTACTAATGTCTGTTTATGCTAATAGAAAGTTCAGCCCAAAGGGGGTTCACTGTAGTTTGGGAAAATGATAAGCATGGCCTTGCTTAAAGAAGTTTCACAGTTTTCATGAACCCTGCAAAGCTTAGCCCTTTAAGTTAGACGGGCTAAAAGCAAAATGGCCCATAGCATTTGTGGTTGGAGTGAGAAGATGCACTCTCCTCTTTAACAGGTAGTCCATCATCTTCACATCAGTGTTAGTGCATGTGTTTTGGCGTTGTAGCAAGGCCCAGGTGGCAGCATGGGAGCAGACTGGATAAGCCTGGTAACAGCAAAACTCAGGCTGGTTAAACAGTCTTCATTCATTTATTGCGCATCCCGCTGCCTCTTTAACTGCAGCCCTGTTATTGGTCCACGGTACTCGGAGTCTCATTGGAGGCCACAGTGTCCTGCTAGACACCAGCCGGTTATGTAATGTTGGCCTCGCATGATCATGTCATCCCTCTCCATCTTTTTTCACCAGTAAAGGCTCCATCTGCCCCGTTTACTCAGCCAAAGTGTGAGCTATATTCATTGACAAAGGCAATAATACAACGTTGATTAGAGCTATATGTTAACAGTGTTTAGGGCCTCATATCAGAACCAATTAGTGCAACAAGAATAATGAATACTGCGCGTGCGTGTGGTTCATTCCAAGACTTCTGCGCGTATCCAAACCTGCACCAAACTGAGCCCAAGGAGAGAACAGTGATGTGCAACCCAGAGCCAATGTAAACATTACAACATCACTCTCGGTAGCAGCAAAACAAGGAGGGGCTGGAGGCAGAGATGATGGCAGCTCACAACAAGCACCTAAGAATCAGCCTCAAATGCGTAAACTCCAAAAACAGCAGAAGAAACGCGAGAAGGAGAGGAGCAGCGCGGTTACCTGATTGTTAATAAGCAGTCATTAAATCCCAATGTTTTTCTTGTAATGTTCACATGTCGTTGGGCTAAGTGCGGCATCCTGTGGTCAGCTGTTCGCGAGTGGTACATTCCGTGGGTTTCACCACTGCTGAAAAAGGTGCTAAATATTGCGTCCTCTGGCTCTGCGCACATCCAGCCACTGCCCCGCGTCTCTCTACGCTCCAAGAAACCCATCTATTCCTCCTTCGGCCCTGATCATGTTGTTCTCGTTGCAAAGCAAGCCAGCTGCGCTCTTGTTTTGGGTCTCTGCAGCTCTTCGTCACACCCCCATTTTTGCGTATTTCCAGACCAGACCGCACAGTCCAATTTCCACTTTTACCGTAATAAATCGCCGTTATTACATTATCCTTTACTCGGCTTTGACTCTTAACACTCAAAACCATCAGTTTGCACGAACAAATCACTAATAAAATCAATTATTAGGATATTAGGTCTATATAGGCTATTTAATTTTTGTGTTCTCATTTTCTTATTAGACTACGCTAATTGGGTTAGATGATCTTTGACTAAAATTATCGTTTGTGTCGTCCTTTGATCGTACTATTATCCTATTTATCCTTGTTATTAATGCTAATCGTTTCAATATTTTAACCTTAACTCGGATGCCTGTTTCCCGAGCTGCCATTTTTACCGTAATGGACTGAACACGCGCAACTGTATTCACATTTCAAATCAGAAGAATGGACCCTATTTGACCTCACACTTCTATACCATGTGTCTCGAGTTGCCTAAAAGCCAATCACAAGAAAAGGTCTTGTTTGTTACCAGCTAATACCGATGTAGGTTAGACAATTTTCGTCAACATTAAACCGGAAGAGCAGGACAAATACAATAATAACCAAACACAGAAACAGCATCTTACATCATTAACAAAAAAAGCCAAGACCCACCCTCAACCTCAGGTAAAAATTGTCATCTCTCTCAGTGATCAAGACAGCTGTAGCAGAAGGGGGCCAACTATATTTCAGGCAAATTGGTTTCATATATATATATATATATATGTACAAAAAGTTTTGGGCATAGGCCTATTGTAATTTGCAAAAGTGAACACACATTACTTCTTCAATTCAGTCTTCAATGCAGATAATATGAATCATTCCACCATGGAAATTATGTGGTCTACTTTGAAACCTGGTTTAGTCCTAGACTAAACCTGGATAAGTCCTGTTATAAACCTGGTTTCGATTGGGCAGTACTTGGACAGCCTGATCTTTTCTTTGGTTGTAGTTGATGTGAAAAGCTTGAGAGCCACAGATATTGCACATTATTGGACATTGAATAAAATGTGGAGCAGATAGGGTTTTAAGTTTGGGGTTTTTTTTTGTTTTTTTGTTTTTTTCTGAAATAATGTGGTGAGTCAAAGTTTCTGATGTGAAAGGAGAGAACATTCGAGACGGTGGGGGCATCTTGGTTAATCAATATTATGGTGAAAGACAACACCTCAATTGAACCCATTTGATTTTTCCGATTTAGATTTCCTGGTTTGATTTTACTGGAACTCTTTGATAGTGATTATGACTTCACCCCTTGTGTTATTTGTCTCCGACTGTTGCTTAGACAGAGCTGTATAAGTAATAAACCAAAGTTTATAGAGATTAGCACCTAAAGTATCTCATGTCACTACATTGTTTCCGCCCTTAGCTCACAGGTCTGCCCCTAATTTGAGCAACATCATAACTTTGATATTTTGTAATTTGATTCCAATAAGAATATTCACTTTTTTTCTTCTTTTTTTTTCTTTTAAGTTTTTTTTATAACAAGGGATGAAAAAAAGAAAAGTAAAGTGCTCCATTATTCATGATACTAAAGTAATTTATCATGTAAAGCAAACATCATAAAAGCATCAACACATGACTATTCTGTTAAGTCAGTGCAATTCAGCATTATAGTAGAAATAAAAAGAACATTACAGCATTTCATTAATCATTTTAATTAATTTAACTTATTTAGCTATTTTATACACTCAAATTAAAACTAGATTCTACATTTGAAGACCCAGTATTCTTGTGTTGCCAGTGATTTCAGCTGTTACATCATTTCAGAAAACACTGATCATTGTATTGAGGCTAATGTTATTTCTCGGAACAATATCTTGCAATAACTATATGCAAGTACATCTCGCACACACATTTTTTCTCATTTAGAGCTATGCAAAACTCCATACTGGCCTTGAGTTTTTCACATGAATGAAAGACAAATCCATTGTTCTGTGCTTTTTTGTTTCACAAAGATGGAGAGAGCAGCAGAGGATCATGGGAAGTGGAGCGAGCTCATTAACGAAACACATGAATCTGTTGTTTCTGAAATAAGCCTTCATTCACTGCCCGAGAGGACCATTTTGAACCCGATTCAGTTTGCTTCTGCCAATAGTTGTTCCATTCAGATGGGCCATTTTTATGAACAAAAATATTAATAATAATTTGAGTATTTGTGTGGTTAACTTGTGTTGTCACGCAATAAAGCTGAAATCCAAATCGGAATGGGGTAGATGACGATTTTATTGCCTGTGCTTTATGTGTATGTGTTAATGATTGATGTTTACAACTGCAGCTGCAATTGCCACTTGGAGGAACAAGAGCCAAAGGTCTCAAACAACTATCAGGAAAAGAGGAGCTCCGATGTGAATGTCGTCTGGTAAGTAAATCTAACTACTGCTTTTCATTTTTTCAAACATTTAGAGATTTTAGAAATAAATAAAAGTCAAAATTTACATTACAATATCTAGTTTTAATCAGGAGTAAATAACATTGAAATTCACACAACTCTGGGTCTGTACAAGTCTAGTCAATACATATTTAAGTCTTTCACTCAACATTCAAAGCTATCCTACTTACTGTGTCATATTATTCTAATTAAATAAAACGTATCTTTATACCAGTATTGTTGAATTTTTAGACTGTAATGTAATGTACTGGTTAGTAAACAGACAATATTTCATTTCTGTAAGGAAGTACTTTGTCGAGTGTATAATTCCGCTATGAGCCAGAACCTTTAAACTAAGGTGTGGCCTTAAAATAATCTGATGGTGAAAAATATAATAGACTTGGAGGTTTTTTTGTTGTTTTTTTGCAGAAATGGCACTGATCTCTGTATGCCTATTGTTGTTATGCTGGTCCAGTTTAACAAATGGTGAGTAAAATCAAGAAGTTTTGTTCAATCAGACTCATCAACAACAGAATAAACAAACACATTTACGTTCACAGCAAATAGAGCTCCTACGATTAACAAAGACCAGTACTATGTTTGTGAGGATGTCCCAAAAGGTATGTATTATGGACATATGCCTTTAAAGGTGCATTATGTAACTTTTGTGGCGAAGGAACTACCGCCTGCTTGTTGCCATGGAGATATTATTGCTTTGCCTGGAATGATACACAGTATGGCATTAAACTCATCTATCTCCTTGGAGACAAGCAGGACAAAGATACACCTGGTATACCTGGTAAAGATACACTTCAGATCTGTGGAGAGGAGGTTCTGCTCACAGTAAGAATCTATATTCTTAAAGTATTTTTAAACCAAGAAAGACTAATTGAATAAATAAAAGAGGATAGAAAAAATAGGTTCTATGTGTGTGAATACTGTGGAACATTCCAGGCAAAGCAAAAACATTTTTGTGGAGAGAAACTGTTGGCTCATCCCTCACCTGAAAAATGACATAGTTCAGGTTTAAAGCATCTCAAAAATCATTCCATCTTTTATATGACAGTAAAACACTTCTTTTTTCAGACCAATTTGCATTTAAAATTGATGCAAGTGATCCAGATGGTGATCCACTGACTTATTCAATAAGTGGGGATGGTGCCACATTCTTCAGTGTGGAGCCATCCACTGGGAACGTAAACGTGAAGCAGGAGCTGGACAGAGAGGTTTGATAATATACATTAGAAAGAAAGAGAATTAGCAATATTTGAACAACGTTTACAATTGTACAGTTTTTACAGAGGTATTAACCAAAAGTGAATTATCTACAGTATTTGTCACCAATGTCAAATATCTTGAACTGAGAGACTAACACACATTTGAACAGAATTGTGTGAAAGACCTGTTTTATCTTTTGTTATTTTAGTCAGCGCAAGTAATAGAACTGGTCGCCACAGTTACAGACTCTGTGAATCCAAGTGTGAGTGAACTTGAACACAACAGCAACCTCTCTCAAATATATGCTTTACCTTTGTAAATGAATGTTTGTGTTTTGTGTGCTTTTTCAGAGGTCTAAAGCCATATTTGTTATATTAAATGATGCAAATGACAATAGACCTATCATTGAGGTGGCTTCATATGCAGCGACAGTCTTTGAGGTATGTTATAAAAGATTTCTCAGGGTGCCATTAACATTAAGGACATTCTATTCTCATTACTGTATACTGCCTCCAGTGGTGTACCGCGATCTTTGATAGTATGTGTTTTGAGAAGAAAAGTTACTTATGTATTTGTCTCATTGCATTTACTTGAGCTTAATGCTATTGTTGTCTCTCGTAAATCTCTAGAACACCGTAGTTGGCACGACTCTGTTCAAGGTAAACGCCATAGACCTTGACTCAGGGGCAGCTGGAACTATTAATTACACCATTCCTGAGGTAACTTTAATTTCTAGAAATAAAACAAAACAAAAAAATACTTTATTATACATTTTTGTGTATCTGTAGTCTGTTCCTCCTTCTGGAATAAGTGTGTTCAGTGTTGACACTCTGGGTAATGTCATACTCAAGGAAAAGCTGAACTACACCTCCCTCAGCACTTACTATCGGATCAAAATCACTGCAACGGTAAGACAGACAGACTCATCATATATTACATTTAAATATTAAAACATGCATACACTCAATGGCTGTGTCCTGTCATTTCCAATTATTTATCAACTCACCCATTGTTTTCCTTTTGCAGGATGGTGGAGGGAAATGTTATAGGGACGTGACAGTTTACCAGAGCACCTCAGTCTTTGCCTTTATCACAGTTCAGGATGTCCCAGATATGGATCCTCAATTTATTGGCGCTCCCTACATAGCATCAGTGGAGGAAAACACAGCTATAGTGAGTTTCAATTATTATAGTTTCAGGATTTTCAGTTTCTCACTAAAATATGTTTTTGTTTTCTGTTAGGGTCATAGTGTGTTAACCGTCACAGCTGTTGACCCGGACACAGGGATCAATGATGTTATCCTTTACAGCATTCAGGGTGAGTTGGTTTACCTCCTCTGAATAGTTTGTGTAGTTTATGTCTATTAATAACCCACTTTCTTCTATTTCTTTGCAGAAAGCTCTGAAAGCCCCGATTTGTTCACTATAGACCCGAAAGGGGTCATTACTGTAGCCCGTGACATAGACCGAGAAGCAATTGTTGCCGACATAGTGACTCTGACTGTTAAGGTAAAAAAATAAAAATTATATAT
>KN514705.1:311-11669 GCA_000787155.1 Scartelaos histophorus
TGGGCTGAAATTTAAATCACTAATGCATTATCTCAGCCTGAATATAATAAACTATAAAGTATATGAAAAGTTTACACTATAGCACCCCCTAGCAACATTATAGGATCTGTACCAAATTTAAACCAAATTTAAAATACTATTAAAAGTAAGGGTTAGCATTAGGGTTGGGGCTATTGTTAGGGTTATGACTCAGGTTAGGCCTAGCATTAGGGTTGGGGCTAACGCTTAAAGTCGTGGTTGGGGTTTACGGTTATTAGGATTAGTGTGGGGTACAGCGTTTGTGGGCTGAGGCGTTTTCAGGGTGCGGCGTTTGCGGGATGCAGCATGTCAGGCACGGCATTTATGGGGTTGCAGAGGTTGTGCGGGGGCGTCGATCGTGGGGGGCGGTGGTCACGGGGTGTGGCGGGCGAGGGCTGTTCAACGCCGCTTGCAGCTTTAATTCATTTTTGTTTCCCGAATGGTCACAATTGATATTTTTAGTTCTAACATTTATATTATGACCTAAATAATCACAATTATTGATTAAGTAATACATTTTATTTTAGTATCAATCCGAGACTAACTTTATTCCTCGAAGTCCTGAAAAGTGGCCCATATAAAGGAATTATGTAATATTATAACATTCACCACATGTGTTCACTGATTTTCCTGACACATGCACACTGGGAGAAAGCGCTAAATACTCTGCTTTCACGAGTGGTGATTGTAACAGGTTTCAGTGAGCGCTCCGTTCTGCCCTGTTGTACTGAGACAGCCCCACAGCTCTGAGCTCCAGATGCAGTGACAGCCTTCCTGTGTAGCTGTGGGCTGTGTACTGTCTGATTTAGGCCTCATGGATGGAGTCATTTACACCCTGTCGCTTTGATGAACAGCCCGGGTGATGTAATACGATGAGGCATTCTCCTAACGCCAGCTCTGGTTGGTAATGGATTGGTCCGAGGCACTAGGAACCAGGAAATAGAGAAGGAAATAGAGCAGGAAATAGGACGATGTTTGTTTCTTTATATCTGGTATCTCTCACGCCTGCCTATGAATAAAACTGCCGCTGTTACAGTCTGGTAAATGTAGTTCCCAGGGGCCGGTGGACTGCTCCTTTGTGGCAGTGTGGGCTGGAGTAGACAAATGGCAGAGCTGGAGGAGGACCCATCGATTTGAGTTAAGTGAATGGGGCTGTTACACATGTGGCCCGCTGCTCTGAGAGGGCTATCAGCTCCAACTATCAGCCTGAAGTCCACCATGTTAATCGCACGTGCGCGGGCCCATTGTCACAATCAGCACAGATGCCATTTAGATCTATATAAATGGAAATGGGCCACTTTAATGGAATGAGACAGTGATAGAGAAGGACTGGTTTACTGAGAGTGGAGTCTGGGGAAGGTGAAGGGCAGTGCTGTCAAGTGAATGTCAATCATGGGTTACTGGACTCGTTACTAATCTTTACTGGATGACTTAGAATAAGATGCAATAGGCCTACGTAAATAATCCCCAAAACACAGGTACACAGGTGCCAAATAATCAATAATCATCTATTTATTATGCTAAGACTTCATTGCATGCATTGGTATTTATCATATTGCTAGCCTCATAGCATAGTTGCATAGGTAATTTTTCATGTTGTTTCTGATTGGCTAAGGAAGAAACCAATCACACTTACAGATGCAATAAGGTCTAGAAAGCAAAAGGATACAGAAAACTCAATTTGAAAAAAAAAAAAAAAAAAGGAATGACTGGATACTATTCACCAGCATTGTTCATTATATTTTTTAAATTCTAATATTCAGTGTTAAAAATACAATATTTGATCAACTCAATAGGTTACTTTAGTCTATTGGATAGTCACCACTGCATTTTACCATTTGGGTAAAAATACACATTCTTGCAATGAAGTGTAGCTGCCATCGTTAATCCAACAGTCTCCCATTCCCATTGACAGAAATGCTTTACATGGGCGACTCAACTCCATCTCCATAGCAACTGTTGCTCTCTTGCTGTAATCTGTGCAAAAAAAAAAGAGCATTTTCAAAAGCAAAGACAATCTGCAGAGAGACGGGAGAAGAACGAGCATTCACCTTGATGCAAATACAAACCAGTGCATGAGGTTTTCAAATTGCACAGCTCATATCAGAATATTTCATCTCACAATTTCAACACACGTTATAACAACCAGGCAGAACCATCTTATCAAAACTTCCAGCAAACAGCTCCCTGGTGTAGCTAAACTGGGCTATCCTGATAGTGTACCATTTCAGATGCAGCAAAGAACTTTCATGAGGTCTATTTGAGATGTGATATGTGATGTGAAAATTTATAATAACAACTAGAAGCTTCTCATAAACAGAGACTAATTTTGTTTCAGTACAACCAGTTAACTTAAGTAACGTTAAAGAGGCCAATAATAATGTAAAACGTATCTACTCATGTCATGGTCAAGTCGTTTAAAAAACACTGAGAAAGCATTGAATATGAACTGATCTCCTAACTCCACATGATCATTTGTACCACTGCTCCAAGTAAAAGGAACATATTGTTCTTAGTATATAGTGGCAAAAGGCCAAACATAATAATGTATCTAGGTTGAAATATGGCACAGCAGTAGTCGTATGATTTCATCACAGCCAAATGAATGATGTACATGTGGTCTGCTGGCACTGGGAAACACTGGCAGGAGCATGAATACTGCTCCACACACTCTCAGGGTTCAAAGGTTAAGCTGCCCCAATGCCTGGATCCCCAACAATAAGTTCCTCATTGCCAAGTGCATATAACTGGAGGGGTACTTGTGACTCTCCATCTGTTGCCATCTGTGTGCCCTGTCCCCATTCTCATGAGCCATACAGGGCTGTGATCCGCCTGGAAACAGGAACCAGCGCGTCTACAATTGTCCTCTCAGTGGTCCCCGCAGTGGACAGGCAGTGTGTCAGGAGCTCATGGAGTGTCCCATACAAAAAGCCCACCTGTACATGTTGGATCTGTACTCCTCATCAACTACATGAGAGTTTTGACCTTTCTGTCGCATGTTTATTGCTTTGAATGCATAATTCTTTAATTTAAACAGGCTATATTAGACATTTTAAAAAATCACACATATTTAGGCCATGTTCTTCTCTCAAATAGAAAACACTCAGTTTCACCTTGTGATGTCATGTGGTAATACTGTGCTCCACTGTGCATACACCTTCAGTAGAATCATTTGGATAATTTAGGCTTCGAGTAAGTAATCTCTGCTGAAAGTACGGTTAAAGGTAGCTGTTAACTTGAAACTACCGCTGCATGACATCCCCAAAACACAACTCCAGGTATGTTTTATGGTGAGGCAATAACATTATAACAAAAAATAAAATATAAAGGCTTATAAGAGTCAATTTTGTGGAATATAACAATCATAAGTGTAATATTGAGTGTTTAAAGGTTGTGATAATAATATTATATTGACAGGAAATACAAACAATTATATTATGTAATGCAAAACTGACATTGTTAAAGCTTTTAACCATGTCATAAAGCTTCATCCAGACTGGGGTTTCAGTCACGCTTGTTTTCTGTACTTCTTCGTCCTTTCCAAAGCATTCACACTTGCCTATGTCAGCTTACTGTGGTCTTTGAAGCTCCTCTGTACCCACCTTCACCCTACAGTTTTTGACCTTACCAATGCTCAAATCAGATTTCTTACACAGCTGCTGTTTAGTTATTTCAACACTAAAATTGTGTATTTTGTATTTATTTTGTATGTAGCCTGATACAAACTGCTTCACTTTTCAGTGAGCTTCTAAATATACATGGCCACAAATAGAGCGTTTTAATTATACAGAACATACAAAGGTTGTCCAAAATGTAATAATACTAGTCCATAGATGATCGAAACGCATTTCGAGCTATCAACACAAAATAGATCAGCTTACAAATCAATTCTAGCACTGGCTCAGGTGGAAAAGGTTACACAATATATAGAGAATATCAAATCACAAAATACACCTGATGAAGAGAAGTACCTCAGAACACAGGCCTCTCTGACCACCAGGAACTCCCAACGGCCATCTGCTGTGCAATCCACGTGATAAGGCCAGACACATCCTAATGCAGACACCACTTTGGGCTACTCTCTGTCAGACAAATTAAGGGCATCAGACATCAGCTTAAAATATTACCAGGAATAAGACAAAACTTAAGAGAAAATCTGTGCCACACCTTCCCCCTCTCTCTTATACCGTGTAACAACATAAAACACATGCCCCGTGGTGCACTTTCTCCATTTGAAATCAGCGCACGTAGTCTCCAAGTTATTCCACAGCGTCAGGTTCATTGGACATGCAAGGCCTCATTTTTTGGAGAATGTATCAGTCCATGAAGCTCTAAATCTCTTCCGAGGTGTTATTAGGGGGACGGCATGCAGTATGTAAAGAAATAAATGGCACCTAGAGCATCTGGTTAAAGCTCATATCAAAGAGGGCTGCACCCAATTGAACTGATGGTGTTTAAAATGCAACTAGAGCAACATACATTTTGCATTACATTACAGAGTGTATGAGTCAGGGAAACTAGGGTGGAATGCATTATGGGTAAAATGAAACTAGAGTCAGTACAAAAAGGACATTTATATTGCCATGGTTTTCAATAAGGGGTTGCAGCCAGCATAGGGAGATCTTCCGTGTGTCATTGGTGCTTTTTTTAGTATTTTGAGTACTAGTACTTGTAGGTATTGTAATAACAGCAGTATGTCTGTGTATTCTGGTGTATGAATGTGTGTGTGAATACAGTATGTGAGTGGTTCCTTGAAGTAAAGCTCTTTGAATACCTTGAAGATGGAAAAACGGTAAAGATTAGCCAGTACAAGATGGTTTATAGCAGTTTATTAGATAGTTTGGCAAAGTAATACCCCTATTATCAGCTGTAGTAACAAACCCTTTTTTGAAATACTTTTGATTTTACATTTCACTTGTGAACTACGCTTGCTTCCATCCATCTTCTATTCCCTATAAGACTAAATCTATAAGAATTTTAAAAGCTCTGCAGTCTTTTTGTACCTACAGCTTCTTGTGTAGCACATACTTTATCAGGTTCACGAGCTTGTCATCAACGTAGTCATTTATTTTTCCTCCACGGCAGCTGCTTCTGGTTTAATGTTCACTTGTACTCCGGCGCTGCGTATAAGAGCCATTATCCCATGGCAGCAAAACAAGTCTGAATTAGGCCCAGATTTGACATTGACTTGCTTAGAGACTTTAATGACTTTAGCATCATTGGACCCTTCCCCCTTTGGAGAATTGTGCCGTCATGAATTAGTGAGAGCGTGTGCGCATAGTCTTCGCAGGCACTTGAATCACGGCTGCGATTTTCATTTTACACGAGCCATTTAATTTTGCTCTTTTTATTTAATTTGCCATTTTTCTTTTTGATTTCTGTCCCCTACTTCAAGGAAGGTTTATCGCTGGGAACTGTTCCAAATGCGGTAAAAGGAATCGATTTACGCCCTGTGTAAAATAATCTCATTTTCAACGGGGTAATAGCTTTCCGATGCGGTCTTATACGCTCAGATGTAACACGTGTGCTAAATATACAGCCTCCGTGACCTAGAATGGGGAGAGAGCTTTGAGCCAGGAAAAGCAAAATTCTCCAAGGTGCTGGTGACCTTGATTTGCAGCTATCTTTGCTTGTTAGAAACCCTGAAAAAGTTTCTACAGAGGGTTATGGTTTGTAGTTGTGGGGATGCACCAGACGATGCTTACGGCTTGAACGCGCATAATCAAAATGCTACAAAATGAAGAAGGTGTCAAGGTGAAGCGGGAGCATGTATACGAATTGGCAGGCAGAATATTGAGCAGAGGGGTGGGGTTGAGGGTGCAAAGCTGGAGGCTATTTACACCCAGATACACGCTCCCTGTCTCGCACCGGTTTGTCCCCATCGCCACCCGACATCCATCACTCCTGGGAGGGTCGAGGGGGGCGGATTGTGGGTAAGCATCGGAGCGAAATGATTCAGCTCAATAGGCCCCATTCAAACAGCTTTGCCACCGATCGGTTGCACCCATGGGAACCGGGGTGTGGGTGGACCCTTAGGTGCAACCTCCCACCTCTGTTTTCTGTCTGAATGCCTTCCAATAGAGCATATCCATGTACCATTTGTTTTAATAAATTGCTGGCTTTATTCAACTTCATTTTCAATCTCCAGCTTCAATTTGATTCCAGGCTTTACCCAGTGCCGCTAATTTACTATTCATTCTTCATTTCCTATTCCATAAATATTTATATGAGACCGACCAACACTCACCAAAAGCTCCGTCCAGCAATTTGTTGAGTTGATTGAGCTCACACTTTCTGCTCACCTCATACTCTCTGCTTTATATTGAGCTGGACAATGTTAGGAAAAGATGTGATGTGAAAAACAATTAAATATGAGATAAAACTAATAATATTCTCTTTTTTACACTTAGATTAAGTTTAAGGACATTTCAATAGCTCTAATTACTAATGAAAAATGTCTCAAAACATTTCATTTTGCTCTTTGTAGGACTATAATGTTTGCTCATCTTGTAAGTGGGTCTTGGTTGATTGAAGTCTATTATAGAAACTAAAAGTATAAAAGCATGACCTGACAAAGTAGAATCTACAATAATAATTGACAGATCCTCTCAAAATTATATCAGCTTTTATATTTTTGCAATATATTGTCAATAGATTTTTTGCCTTGTTGTTCTGTTTCTTATCCCTTTCTCTCTTTCTGTTCCCTGCTTCAGGTCAAGACCGGACGGAGGCGGGGCTTATTAAGCGTTTCCGTGGAGATGGCGTGCGCTACAAGGCCAAGCTGATTGGGATTGATGAGGTGACGGCTGCACGGGGAGACAAGCTGTGCCAGGACTCCATGATGAAGCTCAAGGTATGTGCCCCTTCACTGCGGGTCCTTCACATCTGAGGTGCTCCGAAGGGGTTTGCTTTGCTACATGAGTCAGAGGAGCTGTGCACTGTGACTAACCCAGGCCCAGTAAACACCTCACCACTGGGAACAAAGAAAGTCCACTCATTTACTGTGTCCCAAGCAATAGGAAGAACAATGATGTAACCTCATTCATTTAAGAGCTAAACAACATTAGGATGATTTAGGTGTGGTATTTGCTAGTGTACAGGGTATAGTGAAAATACTAATACAGTCTTGCCAGCTAAAGGGGGAAAATCCATTACTTTTTGGCTTCTCTTATCGCGCTATCACACAGTCTGAAAACCAGAGCTGCCCCAGAACTGAACAAAACCTAAATAACTAGGTGAGTTATTTCTGTCCTGACTGACACACCGATATGTGACACAGAAGTTTAGGCAGATAAAAACGTGTTCCCCAAGGAAACCAGTCAGTGAAGTGATTCTTAAAGCTGTAAAATTGTGCATGAAAATGTTAGTAGCAGAGAAATTTCAATAACTAAACGGAGCCATTTTTTTCAGCTCAAGCATTATTTAGTTTTGCATTTATGAAGGTTTTGTGGGAATAAAACTGGTACAATAACTACTGGCCATTGATGCTTGATTGGAGAGAACACAGTAAAGTGGTAAACTGGTGCAGCCTCTTACACATGACATTTAAACTGAGACTAAACCTCAACTAAGCATGGACAAAACCAGGTCTAAATCAGGATTAGAACAGGACCAGGACCCAAACAAGTCTACGTACCCTGGATTAAACTGGGCAAATAAATTAAGACCAAAAAAGTGTTCCCCCTCTATAAAAAAATGATTGACGTACTAAAGCGCATGAAAGCTCAGAAACACCATCCTATGTAAATCCCATATCCATTTCCAGCACCACGATGTACATTTCAGCACTGCCCTCCCCGTGACTGCAGTCCTGAGCGGCCGGCAGCCTGTTACAGTCAATGGGGCAGTCAATACAGACCTGCTATTATCTGGAGCGAGGATAGAGAAGGGACGGATCTTTATTGAGCCGCCTCTTACAGCCTCGAGGGTTAATCCACCAAATGGAGAAGCCGATTCTTGATTGACAGCGTCTATCGACCGCCCCGCCCACCACTTCTTTTCACTCATTTTATCTCTTTCTCATCTCGAATACCTTACGGTCTCTTCATGTACACCACTTTGTACTTATAATTCCACTCAGACACGTGGCAGAGTTTACAGGTGTCCTATGTGTTAACACCTTAGGATTATCAGCGTAATGGCAGCAGTGACATTTTTAACCTCAAGGAAATATGGTGTTTGTATTTGCGGTTTGTTTAGCTTCTTAAATGTCAAATACGTAACTGCAGTTCATCAAGTCAACAATAATACTTGATGTAATGTTATCTGTAACTAACCAATACTTATCTTACTACAGCTATGAACTGAAACCTGGACTCCAAAACCATCACAGTTTGAGAAATTATTATTATTATTATTATTATTTACTTATGTTTTACAGTAGCTAGAAATGGACAATACTGACAAAAATTAGGCTTTTTTTTTGGCGGTATGTTCCCAATTGGAAGAATAATGAATAATTATGAATATTTTAGCAATTCATCCGAAAATTGTCTATAAAAGTGAAAGGACTGTAAAATTAAATACAGTACGTTAAGGAAAAACATTTTATAAATACATTTTGAAACATCTGCTGAGACTTGTTGGAGCTAGTGTGAGGGATTGACACAGTGAGGAGGGCTCGTGTCTACAAACGCTGCTTTGCAAATTCATGGGAGGCATTGAGCTCACCAAGCATCTTTGTGCGCTCCTCTCCCGCAGGCTTTGTTCTATGAAAGACATGTCAAGTGCACAGGTAACCCTTAGATGGAGCCTGTTCAAATGTTAATTATCTAAGAACATGGAAAAAAGCAAAGCTGCAGAGATTCATGGGAAAAAACCTACTTCAAAGGGTGGGTGGGCTGTACAGTCAGCACTCTGTTGAGTTACTCCTTGGTCAGTCAGCAGCAAGATCTGTTCTGTCAGCAAATACCAGCTTATAATTGTTAACATTCACTTGACATGTAGTACACAAAAGGAGAGGTTTCACTTGATCATAAATACACCTTCATTAGCCTAAATAAAACAATGCTTAATACATAATGAACAAATACTTCTACTACCACTACTTCACCACTCTCTGCGTAACTTGCTTTTCTTCATGGAGATGTTAGAGCTTTCTCTGGAGACCAAACCAGACCAAGTCACAGGTTAGATCTGTTCAGAGGCAACCCTGCTCACAGTCAGAATGCCTGTCCTACTAGGTATTTTTGAGCTATAAAACCACTTGCAGTTGAATAAATGTAAGGTTTTAATGATATACTATGGGACATTCTAGGCAGAGCAGTCACATACTGTATCCATAGAAAAAAGCAGGTGATGGACTTCCAACCAAAACTTGACACACATGTAAGGCTAATTATTTATGCATTATGAGTAAAATGAAACTAGAGTCAGTACAAAAAGGACATTTATATTGCCATGGTTTTCAATAAGGGGTTGCAGTCTGCATGGGGAGATCTGCAGTGTGTCATTGGTGCTTTTTTAAATATTTTGAGTATTAGTACTTGTAGGTATTGTAATAACAGCAGTATGACTGTGTATGCTGGTGTATGAAGGTGTGTGTAAATACAGTATGTGAGTGGTTCCTTGAAGTAAAGCTCTTTGAATGCCTTGAAGATGGAAAAACGGTAGTTAAAGATTAGCCAGTACAAGATGGTTTATAGCAGTTTATTAGATAGTTTGGCAAAGCAATACCCCTAATATCAGCTGCAGACCAAGTCACGGGTTAGATCTGTTCAGAGGCAACCCTGCTCACAGTCAGAATGCCTGTTTTACTAGGTATTTTTGAGCTATAAAACCACTTGCAGTTGAATAAATGTAAGGTTTTAATGATATACACATACTGTATCCATAGAAAAAAGCAGGTGATGAACTTCCAACCAAAACTTTACACACATGTAAGGCTAATTAGTTTTCATAAAGTGTTCCTAAAGACTAAATGGTGCACAAAAGTCTACTGAAGCTTCACTTTGTCCTGTCCCAGCTTATGTAACTGCTATGTTCACCTGAATAGGAAGAGCTACGTTTGATGCTATAGCTTCATATCCTTTCATCTCACCTTGTCCCTCTTATCTCTTGGCAGGGAATGGCGTCGTCGGCACGTTCCAAGGGGGAGCACAAGCAGAGAGTCTTCTTGACGATCTCCTTTGGGGGAATCAAGATGTACTGTGAAAGATCAGGGGTGAGTGGTGTTCTGTCTGCACAGAGCGATGGGCCCTTCGGTGGAGCCGCACCGTGAGGCCCCCGCCAGCTGCTGTTCTGTGCCATGTGCTACAGGACATTCAGAGGGCACACGCTCGCATGGGTCAGTTCATCGCCGCCATCTTATAAGCTTCATTGACATAAAACACAGTTGACATATCACAAGATAAAGCAGAGGTGGACACAGGTACTTATGTCATTGTTTCATAACTGGGCGGATCTCCTATAATACTCATATATATATATACTTATAACAGTCGTAAATCTCTGATACATATAAAGGGAAAATAGAAATGCTATCTTGATTGCACAAATCACTAAGTAGAACTGAGAAAAAAGCAAACAAAACCTTTAAAAAAGTAAATGTTGCACAATGTATCTCCTTTATGTTAAAAATAGTACAGCTCCATCCATGTTCTTTCCTTAAACAGTGTATAATAAGCATCTTATGGTATACATTGTTCTTCAACTGTGCTATTGGAGTTCATATTCATTGGCATTCTCTCTTTTTTAGACTTAATACATGACTGCCATTTTTGGTGTCTGAACTAACATAATTCTGTGATAATTCTATGCCTAATGTGTGGGAATCATAAAATCCAAAATGGAAAACTTACCAAACTACCAACCTGCCAAAAGACATCTGGACCCTCACAAATACAGACACGCTGATGTGCTCTCCAGAGAATGAGGCTTAAATTTGATATTTGACCCAGAGTACATTGCCAAGTAAAGACAGCAATGCCGCAGGACCTACTAGTACTTACTATGATGTTATGAGCCTGTCTATTTGCTCTTGTATCTGGGCGTCCTTCATTCCCCCTCTGCCCCATTACGGCATGATGGAGAGGATCTGTCTCCCTCGTCCCACAGTGAGTGTTGGCTCTGCTCATCAGCTACAGTCGATAATTAGCAGTCAGATCCACCCCTTAATGATCATTTGTGCTAATGATCATTACGCACAGGCTCCTCCTCGGACACTCTCAGTGCTCAAGTCATCATGCAATAACATTTGTCCCCTGGATTCTGACCTCCGCCTTACCCCCAGCAGGGAACTCACGGAGATCTTTTTATTATACCAAATTTAAATCTCTACTCAACGCTGCACATTTTTGGATAGGTTAAAGCATCTCTCACCCAGCTGATTGTGTTTGGTTT
>KN514706.1:0-20272 GCA_000787155.1 Scartelaos histophorus
TCCGGATCCAGATCTGGATTCTAGATCTCAGATTGCTCTTGTTTATTTTATTTTATGACAAAGCATAGGCTGGATACTCTGAAGACAAAGCTTCTCAGACAAAGCTCTGAGTGCAGTTTAACAGGAGGACTGGTCAGGGAGGGTCAGCAGATCCTGTGGAAGAGCCATAAGTGTCCGTCCTCTGTGTCCTGCAGCATCAGTGCATTGTCCAGGGGGAAATAGAGGAACATAACAGGAAAGACCTAGTTCTTACTCCGCTCTGGTCTTTCAGTTGGTCACAAAATGATTCATTCCTTTAAAGTGTTTCCTTTTCTGTCACACTTGCTGCCATATATGGTGTAAAAACCATATAGCATCTCAAATGTCACTCAGCTACCTCTTTAGCTAGCCTCTTGCACAGTCTCCATGGACACAGGAAAAACAAACCTCTCTTTTCATAAAATCCATCAGTCCATTACTTGTGTCCTTTGAATTGCACATGCTGCGCTTCTCATTTGGTTAAAAGTCCGTGATATGATGATTAATGAAAAAAAAGGGTTTCTGCTCAGTGTGTGAGCCAGGTAACCACAAAAGCAGCCAACCAAGGAAAACAAACACTTAATCTTGATTATTCTTCATTTGTTCTGCTGTGCCAACCTACAGGGTGTGTTGGACGGTGCTGTTAGGATTTTTGTACCCATCACTAAAATGTCAAGAAAATATCTCAAGATTTCAATATTTCAACTTTTTGTTTACTATATTTCATATGTGTTCATTCATAGTTTTGATATCATCAGTGAGAATCTACATTTTAAATAGTCATGAAAACTATTCAATAAAATGTGTGTCCAAACTTCAGACTTGTATTGGGCTTAAGTTTGACCTAATCAAACGATATATTTAATATGATGGAAAAATTGGATCATGTACAACAACCACTATATCTAATACATACAGTAAATAACCCTGGTCAAAACTACGCAAATATGGCTTCATATTCTGAATTCGTGTGATTCGTCTTTTCTTCTTTGGACTTGGAGTGTGACTGATGAAATGTATTGTAATGTGTTCTCACCAGCATTGGCATCGCGAGGTCGGCGAAGTAAACAAATGCGGCTCCCAATGCGAAACCCACCGCCACAGGAGCAAAGGCAAACTGTCCGTACTTCCCCGAGTCCTCCGCCATGCTGATCGCAGGGGCCAGCAATGACCAGTACGAAGCAGCTAGCATCACCTGAGCCAGAAAAGAAAGAAAAGATATTCAGTACCACATGGCTAGTTCAGTACATTCAATTAGCTGAAATGAATGGTATTCTTCAGGCAATTTTCTTCATTTTGTGCATTTTACAGGGAAAAGTATTTATGTTAATTAAATGCAAGCAGGTGACTATCATATTGGACATCAAAAGCAAATATCAATATGCATTAAAAATCAAAAGAAATGCCAACAGTTTGTATCTATACACTTCATATTACTCAGAACTTAGATGTTTTAGAAAATAAAACTATTTTAAGGTTATTCTTGGTCGCACCACATGACACCATATGATTTTTTTAAGGTTGTAGCTAAGTCATGCACATAAAAAAAACACAAAAAAGTTAAACACAGATTTATGCAGACGTGTCATTCTAAATATTTTGAAAAGTTCAATAGAAACTAATATTTTTTATATTTTAAAATGTGCCTGTTGAAAATCCTTATACATCATTGACATCTATGGATCTGTCACTGCTCTCCCTGGAATATTCCAAAGTGTGACATTAAACAGCTCTAACTCAACATTTATTTAACTGCAGGTGGTTTTACAGCTCAAAAATACCTTGAAAAACAGGCATTTTGACTGTGAGCAGGGTCGCCTATACACAAGACCCTAACTTGTACTGGTTTGGTCTACATGAAAAGAGAAAGGTTTAATGCCATACTGCAAAACATTCCTCCATCATCTCCATGGAGAAAAGTATTTGATGGACCCTCCACTCGAAGTTACACTATATATCTTTAAAGTGGAACTAAACATACTTTTTTCACTACTACTTAACTGTGTATATGGTGAAGAGCATCTACTCTCATTTATGACATTTTTTGAAAACCAGGTAAATTTGCATTTTCAACCACACGTGCCAATTTGCATGACATGCTTCTTAAAGGCTCCTCTTGAAAATTCTACTATCATTCAGAACTAAATATATAGAATTTCTTTTACTTGAGGTAAATGCGTTTGGTATTTCGATTGTTGATGCTGCAGAAATCTGTGCTCAGTCCTTTCTCCTAAACTGCCATTTTTACTGGAACGGAGCATCTGTCTGATTGGTTGTACCTGTCAATCATGCCCTCTGGAATCAGGGCTGCAGCTTCAGACTCACTCATCTTTGTAAAGTGTCAAAGTGTGTGGTTCTGGCTGGACTGACAGGCCTTCAGTTGTCACTGCAACTACGTGTAGTTTGTGACATCATGAACTCTGCAGAGTTTATGCCACCGTTCCAATTTAAATATAACACTGACACCAAGTTACAGATGGATAAGCACAGACTGCATTTTCAGACCTTTATGTAAGTTGTAAGTGCTTCACAGATGGGGTTGCTGTGTCTAAGCTGATGATAACCAAACTGTATTATTAACATTAAAATAACACCTCAGATTGAACTATTCTGGAAACTGAAACAATACACAAATTATATTGTTAAGTAAATTGTTTGTGTTATTTTGACTTTTAGGTTAGTGAGAGAAACACACACTTTCATTAACACATTGTGTATTAACACATTGGTTTGTTTACATAATGTTATTTAAATAACATGTAAAAGATGTTAAAGGTGCTGTGCCAGATTTTTAGTCTTAATAACTTTTTGAACACTTTGCAGTCTTCCAAAGTGATTCTTTACATACCATATACAGTTATAGCATAATTTTTCACCACAACAAGGTTATTAGCATGTTTCACAACTTTCAGACGTCTGATCAGGATTTCACCATCACAGTAATACCAGCTACAAATACAATGACAAATTTTAGTGCGACAGAAAATTCCCCATACAGGATGAATGGGACAGTAAGTGAGGATTTACAATCCAAAACTGATTTAAACACATTTTCAGGAGCCTGTGATCAATACGGGGTTCATGGTCATGTGTAGGTGTTTGATTTTCAACAAAAAAGGTGAGCGTGACTAACTGAAAAACTGATGGCTAATTCCAGTTAACTTAATGTAATGTTATTTGAGATGGATGGACAAGTCAGCTCTCCTGCGGTCATGTGTTCTGGTCAGACTGTGGTAAAACAAAGCTCAGATTAAAGTCTCACATGAATAACAAAGGTTCAGACATAGTAAAGCCTACAGTTAGCATCACACCCACAGGCACTGTTGATGATGTCAGCTGCAAAGTATCAATTGCCGTTTGAGAATGAATGGGACATGAGAGAATTTGCACTTTTAATGCAATCGGAAGTAGCTCTGCAGCACTGTAAATAGGGCCTGTGCTTTTCCAAAACAAAGAAAGAACAAAGGTGCTAATTCCAACCACAATAGGTCAGGACCAAGGAACATTGTATGAAGAACTGCTTTTGTTTCCGAGATCCTGCAACAATATCCAATTCTAACAGATGGTATTCCTCACTGTATTCATTGCACTCACAGTGTTGTAGAAATTCATAATGTTCATAATTGGTGCATTTCAAAAGATTAGGAAAAAAACTGTGTAATTTATTCAGCGAAGACAAAGAATATCGAACTCTCTTTGTAGCTCCCACAGATTCTTGTATCACTGTATTGAATATTTTATATAGCATATGTCTAAGCTTCACCAATAATTGTGTGCAAAACAGCAGCTGATTACATGAAGTAGAAAAATGAGGTGTAAACAATAGTCACACTGAGTGAAGGCCATTTCTGCAGTGGATGTTGTACTTTGTTAACTAAAAACACATGGATTTTGAGTCATAAGAATACATGGTGATTACTGATCGTGTAACTTAAAAGCTTATCTCAGAAACATACCTGGAGTTATGTTTCGTTTCACACATGTTTGAGTAAACCTTTGCTATTAGTCTGTCTACATCTCCAAAACTCAAAATGCTTGTGTGTGAATGAAACAAAACACAACTCCAGGTATTCATTTGATGTGAAAATAAATAATAGCTAAGCATATTGGAGTGCCTCGGATCTAAAGATGTGATCCGAGGATCACAGAAGAGCACCTGAGTGTTACTTTATTTGGCGGTGATCCAGCGAGCGCCTCAGCCACATATATTTATTTGCACAATTCCAGGCATGTTTGTGCTGAGGAAACAGCATTCGAACATAGATCAGAAAACAGCTATAGCTGTTTAATGAAGTGGACTGAGTTTGATGTCACTCATAGGGTCATATCTTGTTTCCAGTTTCAGCGTGAGTACAGTTTAGAGCATGGAGCTCTAAACAAGAGGAGTGGCTGAGGCCGTGGTGTGGCGCGTTCAGTGAATTGCCAGAATCATAAAAATAAATATCAAACTAGTCCACTGAAAAACAGTACATGTAACATATTCAAGGCATTAAACACCTTATTTGTATTTATATATATATGATAAATGCATAACATTCACATGTTTGTGTGCCATCCAGATGCCCTCCCACAGCAGAGCACAGCCCCCCACCCGCCCCCTGTATCTGCTCAGCAGCAGTTACAGAGAGAGGGGCCACAATCCAGTGTAAGACAATGGGAGCCAGGGTCACAAGGAGCCAGAAGAGTCACATGCCAACTTCCTATTTGGAACATGGTGGCTAATGCATATGTCCATTTATATATATGGTTTATATTTTTAACAGTTGCAATGTACAGGGCTTATCTGTTGACCAAGAATTCTTTTAGTTGACAATTCTGTAATGGAGTCAT
Source organism: Scartelaos histophorus (assembly GCA_000787155.1). Taxonomy (NCBI): domain Eukaryota; kingdom Metazoa; phylum Chordata; class Actinopteri; order Gobiiformes; family Gobiidae; genus Scartelaos; species Scartelaos histophorus. The sequence continues at coordinate 4,849 of KN514706.1, forward strand.
TTTCAGATACATTCTCACATTCTCACTACTGTTACAAGACAAAGCAAAGTCCAAGCTCTTTCCAGGCACCCCAACTCAGGTGAGAGCCTCTGTACAAAGACACCAACAAGGTCCACAGGTACAATTCATGCAGTTCATGAGTTGCAAAATTCCTGTGCATGTAATCATTTCTGTTTCCTCTAACTGGACAGAGACTCTTCCAAAAACAGGCTCTCCACAAACTCTGAAAGCATGACCCTGTCTTAGTATATCCTTGTAGTCTGTAACCTTCTGCCTGTTCCATTTGTAATGTAATGAAATAGAAATTAAGCGGACCAAAGCCATGGTTATTTTGTTTATTTATTTATTTTTTTTCCTTATTGCCTATGTCTGTAATGTTACCGTGGAAACTGTTGGCCATTGGGGTAACATATGATTAAGCAACAAGCACTGGAAAGAATAAAACACATTTGTCGCTTTGAAGCTGGCCTGCCCACTGCCATCTGGTCACTGCTTAAGATATATATAATCAAAAGAGAAGTAACAAGAAAGTGCAGATGAGTGGGCAGCCAAACAAACAGACCCAAAGTAAGTGCAGATACGAGCATCTTAAAGAAATATAGAAACACTATTTAATGCTCAAAATGTGAATTGTAGTAAGTTATAAATGAAACAGGCTAACTGTGAGATGCATTCAAGGACACATTATATTGCATAGATATATATAGATAGATTAGACAGATATATACTTAAATTAAATTTGCGTTAGCTGCAGCAACATACTACATTTTTGAGTGGCCTTTGTGTTTCAGTCAATGGTAACGGGAGGACTGGTCAGGTAGTCAGCAGTCTCAGTGTCAGGGCAGTTTGAGGAGAGCAAGAGCCCTCAGGACAAAAGTGTCTCTCTGCTATTTCCTTCAGCTCAGGCATCTTAATAGCGTCCAGTGGGAGTCAGGTGAACTTACTCTCACTCCGCTCTGTGTTATTCTCTCAAAGTATTTTCTCTGGAAGGTATTCTGCCACATTTGGTGTAAAAAGCTACAGTTTGTGTAAAAAGCCACATTAGGTGTAAAACGTCACATTTGGTGTAAAAAGCATGTAGCGTCACAAAGGTCCATAGGGCTCCGCATATATGGGAAAAACTAACAGCTCATTTCACAGAATCCAACAGTCTCTTACTCAAGTCCTTTGACTTGCACATGCTGCACTTCTTAGTTGGTCAAAATCCCACGATGTGAGCTCATAAAAACTACATTTCAAAAACTGTTCAGTGTGTGATCTGGGTAGCTACTCTCTGTGTACAGTGTGAAGAGCACTACTTCAGGTTTGGTTTTGATGAGGGAACAAAAAGCGAGAAGTTTCCATGATTTCTCCATTCATTACCAACAATAGGTCGAACGTGCAAAGTGTGTAGTAGTTAAGGATGTAACGATATCCAAATCTGTCCATACAATATTTCCACTATAAGTATCTCATGGTACGAAAAACATTGTGATATTTATGGTGGCTAATCAATGTGTTGACAAGACTTTGTTTCTGTCATAATCAAAAAAAAAAAGATTTAAAAGTAGTTATAACAGCTATTTCATCATGTAAATGTGACTTTAAAAGGAGCAAAGGATCATGGTCTATGTAGTTCCTTCAGTTTTTTTGCTAGATTGTTGCACTATATCTATTCATTTAAGCAGAGACTAGTAATTCGATATATTGTGATGGCACACAATATTATTGTGAGACTTTTGATGATACTATATCAAAATATTTCATCTGTGGTAGTAGTTGAGGTTTAAGTATCAGGAAAATGTGATAGAACTAAAATTATCCACAAAAGCACAAATATTTCATGTTATACCCTTATTTATATTTTTGTTTAAACAGCAAAAACACTACATTTTTTTTTTATTTTAAGCAACTGCAACAATCTTATATTGGCCTTGATCCTGAAAAATTTGCTTGATTCGATATTGGCTTCCAAATATCTGTTCAGGGATATTCTAATTTGGCACAGAAATTCATGTAATAAGACTGTTCACAATTGGGCATAATGTTTGAACTTTTAATACAAAGTTGTTCCGTAGTTACTTGAGAGATTAATAACAGTTAATACATTTAGATCAGTTTTGTCTTATTTCATTTTTATATAAAGAAATTAAATGCTATTTTCAGTTTAAATTTGACGTTTTACCAGTAGAGTGCAGATGTCCAACCTGTCTTATAATAAAATGTTTTTGTTTCTTTCATGTTTTGTTTTTTAAGAATGAACAATACATCGCTGGTGGTATAATCAAATAACAAATTCAAATATCAGGAAACTGAGGCTGAGGATTATTTCTGGTAAGTACTGACGTTAAAGAGGCTTGATTTTCTTACATTCCATCAGATGTGTTTGGAAATGTAAATCCTGCACTTTCATTGACCAAAGGTGACTCTCCATATTATTTTTTGCCCCAGGAAATTTAATTCCATTGACCTGACTCAAAGCTCTCAATAACGAATCTCTTTGTTCCTCGAAAATTACATTTCGCAAACTCAGGGTCTAATTTTTCAGTCTCGGTTATCTGCGTTAATTTTCCTCATTCCAGTAGATAAAATGGAACACCTGATGCCAGTCCCCAGTTACTGTATAGTTATCACACTCAAGGCCTTGTTAGCGCCCTTTTGCACATAATATTTTATAAAGGCCGAGAGCGTTCCGGAACATGGAGCACTTTTCTTACAAAGTGCAGGAAAAGATCAGGCGAGCCATGAGGTGTGAGAGTTAACAGGTTCTTTGGCATCCAATTAACATTTTACTGACATGGTTTCCTGCAGACTTGACTTTTATTCAACTGTAAAAAAAAAAAAAGAAAAAAAATCAAACTGTTAAATGACCCATATTACACTCTGATATGTTACGCTTCCTCATCACAAACATACCTTGAGTTTCATTCACACATTTCAGTAATCCTTTATTATTAGTCTGTCCTTAAGTTCCATAGAGATGAGTAATTCCAGGGATGATTCAAATGATATGAAGTTGTATGGAGTTTAAAAATAAAGTGCTGCAGAGCGCTTCCTGTGCTACCGCATGACATCAGAAAGTGGAACAGTGGTCAGTTACACTACAAACGTGGGTAGTTTGATTGACAACCCAACAGCCTAGAGATAACAAGGTGAGTTTGTAGTAAATTTAAATTACAAACTAAATACATGATGAAAAGTTAGAGGAACATGACTTTTTGCAGACCTTTGAATGCATCATGCAACTCAGTGATATAAAGAAGTGTGTATAACGAGGCTTTCATGTGCTTTATTCAATAGAGGCTCATGACGCCCCCAGCCATGCAAAAGCATGTATATCCTATTTCACTGTACTTCCTCACATACAACCATTCCCACTGCGCAACCTGTTCAATATGCAGTTTTACTGATTCATAGAAAATGCCAGAGGTTTTAAACAGCTCTGCCCGTAGGACACTGCGAGGCATACAAACAGCTGTGTGTATAGCTATTGTTCAGTCCAATCAAAAGTAAAATACTGTGTAGTCAGTAAGTGTTACAGAGGGATGAGATGAAAGAAGCTTTACAAAGGCAATTTTTTGTGTTTTCATCTGTTAAATCTGTACAGTGGTGGAAGAAGCTCTCAATGTTGTTACTTAAAGGTGCATTGTGTAACATTTTTGTTGGGGTTCTGTCATGTCCTTGTTTCTATGGATATGTCATTGCTCTGCTTGAAATGTATGAGATTAAAACGCTATAACTTATTTTGTTCAATTACAAGTGATTTTAGAAATCAAAAATACCTAGAAAAATGGTGATCCACAGGTGTTGCAGATCATAAATAACTAGGCAGGCTCAAGCACAATTTGTTCTTTAAAGCAGTAATTAGAAGGATAATAAGTATAGAACTTTATTTTTTAAGTAAATTATGTTTATTCAGATAGTGCCTTTCACAGAGATTAGCTCAGAAAGTGCTTTACAGATTTCAAATTAATAAAAAAGATAAAATGCCAAAATGTTACATAGTGCACCCACATTTAACTTTGCAATTAATGTATTGATGTTGTTTAAAATTATCACCATAGATGATAAAAAATCCGCCACAATATCCTGCTGTAATGAGTCTGAGTACAACCCAACTTCAAATATATGAAGCAATGTGCAATGAGTTTTGCATCAAAGACAAAAATGTTGAAACAGAGCTACGTTTGTTTTATATTTTAGATAAAAATTCCTCAAAGTATCCACCCTCTGCTTTGTTGACAGCGTTGGGCACCTTTGGCCTTCTCTCGCTGAGCATCATGATGAAATGGTTTTCACTTCTCAGCTGGGCGATGTGGGAAGCTATTTTAAAGAATCTGAAATATAACATGCTCTGAGTTATATCACACGTTTGTTCACTTGTTCATTCAAGATGTGTCCGGTCATAGCTTGATGCCTTTGTGGATAATTGCGATGTAAATAGTCCCAGCGGCATCGCACTTCCACTCACAGCAAAAAGAAAGCTACAACTTAAAAGCTCCTATATTACACACAGCTGTGAGCTTTATGTTATGTTATAATGTTCTTTCCTCATCACAAACACACCTAGAGTTGTGTTTTGTTTTCTTTTACACATGTTTAAATGGATAGTTATTTTTTTTGGACATGAATCTGTACGTCATCCCCATCAGCAGTGTGGTGCATAAACACTGACTTACCCCGACTGTGATCCGGGTTCCTGTCCGGTTTTGGTGCAGACAAAAGTAGTTCGGCAAGTTGGCTAGGGTCTCGAAAATAAAGCGTTTTTCTTCTCAAGCTTGCGTAGGTTATTGGTATCATAGTCTGACATGTTGCCATTAATTTCCTGAGCAGTAAAACAAAGTGAAACAGGAACAGCTGTCACAGTAATTCAAACAGAGAGAAAATAGGGCCAAGAGATTATGGGGTCTGACTTTTTTGTTGACAACGGTTTTGTGATGCAAATGTTTCACTCCTTTGAACACATATTGTTTTGAGAAAAAAAACACTTTATTTTGCCAGCCAACTTGCCGGATTACTTTCGTCAGCACCAAAACCTGGCGAGAACTCAGCAGTCCATGTTTATGCACCACACTGCTGACGGGGATGGCATACAGATCATGTCAAAAAACACAAACTATCTCTTTAAGTAACCCTCCATTAATAGTATATCTACATCAAAGCTCAAAATGCTTGCGTGATGTCATGAAGCGGTAGTTTTCAAGTGAGCAGCTACCTTTTACCTTTAATGCTAGTAGTAGAGATAGGAAATTCCAGTTCTGAAATCATGAAAAATGATTCTAGTGAAGGTGTATGGAGTTTAAAACCACAGTGGATCACTTCCTGTATTACCACATGACATCAAAAGGTGGAACAGAGTGTAAAAATGAGGGGTTAGCGTGAATTAAACAAAACAAAAGTCCAGGTATGTTTGTAATGAGGAAATAACATTATACCTTAGATTAGAAATGTGTGTAATATGGACCCTTTAAGACCGTTTGTTGTTATGAAACAGTTGTGATATAAAATAGAGAAATGACCTGATCTATATTACCAATTAACAGAATGCAAACAAAGGGAAATAAAGCAGCCAAACACAATACGTTTAAGCTCCAGACTTTTCGGTAACTAGAGGACAATATAAAGTTAGTTCAGCTCTTTCAAAATGTAGAATGACTCACAGAGAAAAGCTTTGGCTGCAACCTTAGCGCAACCTCATTATGATATCTTGGATTACATTAATGCATCGAAAGTCCTTTTCTTTTTCGGAGATTCAAAATGGAATGCAACCCTATCAGATTGAACAAAAGTGTATCATTCCATCCTACACACATTAAGCCGAGACACAACATATGAACGGGAAAAAAACGTACATTAAGAGGTACCTATTTGAAACTTCTGCTGTAGTTTTTCACATTTTCACAACTTTCAGAGCGTAGTTTTGCCGTGACGGTAATGCTAACGATAACTAGCATGCTTACCACCCGTTTCCTGATGATAGGACAATGAATCGAAACAACACAAGAAACAAAATGGGGTACAGATAGTTCTGTTTTTCGGAGATTGAAAATGTAATGCAATCCTATCTAATTGAGCAAAACTGTATTGTTCTGTCCCTCCTTTTTTTTTTCCTTTTTGCAATGATCACCCTCCATCCCCAGCTTAAGGAAATCTTTTATTTCATGACAGGCGAATCAGTGATGCGAAAAATTTAAATATGTATAACTTTGCAACAAAACTTTTCCACTGTCAATTTCCAACAATAGTGCAAACTTAAGCCTGTGCATATGAACTTAGAAAGAGCTTTGTCACAACTCACACAAACTAAATTGGGCAGAGATTCAGAAGGTTGCATAAAACAATAGTGATTAAACACTTTCACAACTTTCAGAGCAGAGTTTGCCATCACAGTAATGCCAACAACTAGCATGCTAACCATGTGCTTCCAGATTATAGGACAATAAATCAAAAACAAAACAAGAAACAAAATGAGGGGATCGATCACATGCTTGTTTCCATGGAGATGTTACACTGTGGCCTGGAATGTTCCACTATATGGTATTCAGTGTATCTGAATAGCACAGTCAATTACAGGTGTTTTCTTTGCTAAAAATACCTACAAAAAAATTACTGAGCAGGCTTGCCTCTCCACAAATATGATCCATAACTGGTTGTATAACATGCTTGTCCCCAAGGACTAGGGGGACAAGTATCGAAAATCAATCAAAAGCGACTAATACTATCAAAACTAGAAACTTATTATTTTTCAAACATCCCACTGTCCCACCCAGAGGTCGGACGTTACATATTTAAAGAGGGACATGAGAGAGTTAAGGATTTGCATATTAGTTTAAAAAAGAAAAAAGAAAAGAAAAGAAAAGAACCAAAAAAAAAACAAAACAAAAAAACCTTAACGCATGCCCCCAAAAAGTAGCAAACAAAGTAACAAAGGAAAAGGCCCTGGTGAGCCGGTCAATGTAAAATAAGGACAGTGCGCTGGACAGGCCAACCCTATAAAGGCCGTAGAAGCTGCCAGCGCACCGCTGTCCCTACCCCAAGAAAACGCAACCCAAAACCTATCCCTACATAAAGTAACAGGGAAAACAGGACATCTGGACCCATCAGGGCAAACCAAAAGAAAAGCTAGGCTAACAAAAGCTACCAATCACCCAGGAGCATTGGGACCAGCAGGGCGGCTCCCCAGAGCGAGGCGTGAGCTCCAGGAACGACCAACCTCAGCGGAAGAGGAGGAGAGCGAGCGAGAGAGCGAGTGCCGAGGTCACGCTATTAAGTCTCCTGCCGGAAATAAGGAGCAACCAAAAACTTAACTATCCAAAAGAAGATAAGCTGCAAAAACCACAACAGGGAAAAAATACTACAAAAAGCCAATAACAATAAGGGGAACCAAAGTGCCCAAACGTAACACCCACTACTTCAACTTGTATTTTTTTCATTGTCTGAGTAGCTGCACTTTTCTGACATAAATAATATTAATGTGATGGCCTGTTGTACTTTGCACTCCCATATATCAGAAGATGTTTGGGTCAGACAGTTGGAAAATGAACTCATGCTGATAGACATAGTTTAGGAAGGAGAGATCAATATTTTATGCCTGATTAGGGCTTACGTACTATATTGTTCCTAATGAGAAATGCAACTCACTCTCAAAATGGCACATCACAATGGCATGGAAATGGAACATCGAAGAACAGCGAGAGACGTGTCTGGGAGACGTGTCAGCATATAATGTGGCTCAAAATAAGTCTGTTGCATACTGTCTGCATCTAATTATTACGTGGGTATTTATTAATTGTTTAATAGTCAGGATGTGCTCAGTTACCATGCTAGTAGTTGTTAACATTAAACTATACTTTAAGTTGCAAAAAGAGCTTGTGAGTTGTCATGGTCAGTAATTAGGACACTCGGACTGCATAAGGTAAGTGAGAAATAACTTTGGACTGCAGAAAACTTTTTAATATGAACTCCTTTTGTTTTTCATGTTGCTTAAGGTAAAAAGAGGCACAGTGCCTTTAACTGCAGGGGGGTCTGACTTACAAATCTGACCATGTGCAAAAATACATAGACAGATTGTCAACATTTAAATATATTCTTGAGGCTGCTGTGAGTCATGGTGAGTGCACTCAAGGCTAAAATCTATGATGAGGCATAAATTACCGACAACCTTTGAAAGTCCTGTTGCACCAGCTGGCATTACAAACTGAAGGATATTTGTACAGTACACCTACAAGATTTGGGGAACATAGGGTTGTCAAACGTATTGAGAATACTAAATCGATACTAAAAATAATATCGAGGTAATGTAATGTTTTTTTGGGAGGTAGCAACTTTATAGCATGTCTAAAAGCTCACAAGAGTAAATTTTTGCGTAATATATGACCTTTAAGGAGAAAACTGTCAAGTACAATTCAATAGCCGTTCTTAATTAACAAAGCTTTTACTCCGAGTATTGACACAGCATCAGCTCAGGTCGATAAACACATGGCTCTTATGCTGCGACATGCTCCATGTTTCCATAATTAGTCACATTATTGAGTGATCTGAATGCCTAGAGGTGTGTAAACGTACGGGCAAATCAAACAGGTAATTTGCAGTCACACCTCAACAACACGTCATCCAGCACTCCAAGAAGGAGCAGGTAGTATTGAGCAAAATATTCCAAAAATCTATTGTGCTTTGCTGGGATGTACTCAAGAACAGGTGAGTACTTGTAATTATGCCTGGTGGAAAAATTAGCCAAGCATAGAAATACTGCCTGAAAAACTCAAATGAATACAGTCTACTACAAGATTCGCTGTAACAAAAGTTTGATTTCTTGGCTTGTTCCACTGTTGTGATGCTTTGACCATTCAGATTCAAGTGGTGGTCATGGTGCACCATGTTTTCTGATTGCTTTCAGCAAGAGCTGTTCCAGACTGCAAATGTGTAGAAGTCAACTCAGAGTGGCACATATATCAGTCTGGCGTGAGCCAGGTTCCCCGAATATGAAAGTTCTCCACATATGTGGAGAAAAGCAGGAAACATCACACTAAGAATGTTTCAAGGAATTAATTAGCATTTTGATAAATGCAAGGCAGATAGATACTGTGTAAAAAGCAAGCAAAGCAATACCACCTTCTTTAAAGGTGGCGAACCTTCTCACACAAAAGTACATAGGTCTTGTTAAAGCAGCATCTCTGAACAGCGTTAGCATCCATAATCCTCTTCCTTCGCTGAGGAGGATTTTTCAGTCAATCTTTGGTTTAAGCGTAAGAACTGGGACTTTGTAGATTGCCAGGTCATTGGTCAGCTCACCTTACCCCTCGGTAGCTGGTGTGCTGTTCGCTTGAGCCACCAGCCAGAGCCGAGGCGCTGGAGATAAACTGGGATTACAGACCAAATGTTACCGGCGCCTGGGATTGCTCCAAATTGAAACAGAATTTGGAATTCTGTATGCTGGAGGGGATAACCTCGCAGTCTTCTTAGGAGGGATTTGAGTCATCTTAAATAAAGTAGCGGGCTCTCCTGAATACTAATATGGGCACTTAGTAATAGATGGATTTGCTCTTTCCACTATGTTATAATCCATGGAGTTCAGTCGATCCAGTGTTGCCAGATAGGGCTTTTTCCATTCATCTGGCCAGCTTTGTTGTTCTCCTATATAGGCAAAAATAGTGTGTTGGGGAGGTGGCTTTGAGCAGCTTTTGGCTACTCGCCCCAAACCCAAACAACCTGAATCTTATCTGCTTTAGCCTCCCTCGGCTAACACTGGCCTCAGACGAGGCCGCTGCTGGAACAAACAACTCTCCCCAAATGACTTGGCAGTGAGACTCTCTTACTTTCTTTCCTCCAGTCAAACAGATACCTGCAGATGTTGACTCTGTCAGGGACGGTGCCAGGCGAAGTGACTCTTCAGGTCCACCCTGCATTCCACGCCTTCATTGTTGTATTGTGTTTTTGTATTTTATAGTTTTTGTCTGTAACTCCACCCCCCACTCCCCTCCTCTGTTGTAAGTCAAGCCTTCAGTTGTACTGTGTTTGATGATGTGCTTATGTTGCCAAGATGGTTTTTTTGTCCAGGTCCCACATCGTGCTCCCCACAGGAGCATGGTCTGGGGTTTGTGTCTTTTTTCCCCTCATCCTCCTCTCCTCATGTTATTCTGTATTGTATTTCTTAAAGGTACGCCTGAGATGGTCTCAAGACCTGAATTTCCCCTTTGAGGGAACAATAATTTATCTATCTCATCAATCTATGTGTCATGTAATGTAATTAATAGAGACATAGTCCCTCCAGCATGCCCTAGGTCTATTCCAGGGCCTCCTCCTGGTGGGACACCTCGATGGGGAAGTGTTCCAGACATGTATCTGGAACAGATGCTTGAGCCAACTCATGCTTGAGCCAGCTCACTCTCCATGTGGAGAAGCAGAAGCTCTATTCTGATCTTCTCCCATATAACTGGGCTCCTCACATGATCTCTAAAGGAGTGCTCAGTCACCAAAGAAACTCATTCTGCCAAAGCTCATGACCATAAAGTCAGGGAACTTTGCCTGTGAACTCAGATCTATCTTTACAACAGTCCAGTGCAGCAGCTCCATCGAAGCATGAGATTATCTACATAGTGAAGAAAAATTTCCAAGCTAGTGTGAAGAAAAGGTACACACGCTAAATACTGAGCCTGCAAAAACTGTTCATCTAGCATACTGAACGATAAATCAATCAAGGAGCGACAGGAGCAGAGTTGGCGGTTCAAATCCAACATAAATATCATTGGTTGGCTGGTGTGTTTTGAGCTCCCACAGATGAATGCTCGCCCTCAGTGTGTGTATACATCACTGTGTGTATGTGAATGGGTGAGTGGTTCTTGTTGCAAAGCTCTTTGAGTGCCTTGAAGGTGGAAAAGTAATACATATAAAAATGTGAACATTTACCATATAGTATTTATAGTGACAGTCCTACACATGAGGCCACTGGACATGCAGTAAAAATGATGGCAGTCATGATGAAGCAGTTTAAACATGCTTGAATGAACTGCAGCTTTTCTCCATGACACGACATGTCACTGACACAAGAGGCTGCAGTGTGTTGAGGGACACAATGGAAACAACAGGCCTTTTATGGCTTAGATAAAGAAGTACATTTTGGCACTTTTGCCTTTTTATTAATTAGGCTTTATTAATTAGTTAGGTCCATTAATACTTTGCAGTTGATGTCATCAACATTCCCCAGGGGGTGTGACGCCAACTGTAGGCTTTGTTCTGTCTGAAGATTTTTAGACTTTAATCTGAGCTTTGATTTAATGCAATTTGACCATAAAGAACTGACTTAACTGTGCTGTAAAAAAAGTCTCTTTCTATGCGATCACAGTCACACCCTAGCTACCATTAGCCATCAGTTCTTCATTATTCACTCACATCATTTCTATTGAAGTTCCAAAACACAATAATGAACGCTCATACTGATCATAGTATCCAGAGTTTAAATCCATTTTGTGTTTTTGAGTTTTGATATTATGTTATGTTCCTAATGTGTGTATTATGTACTCATAGAAATTCCTGAACATTCCACCAAAGAGACAGATGTAGGACACCCCCAGGATAATGTCTCTGCAAAGTATCAACAGAAGTAGCCTTACGGTTCTTCTTCTTTCACAATGTTCCTGTATATCTGCCCTGTGTGGTGGGGACAGGGGCTTATAATGCCTCTGTAAGCACAAAACGAAGTCAGAAATGTCTGTACGCAGCTCGTCACGTCAAAGTTGGTATTTTTAAAAATGTGAACGTGAAACATTGCAGACCTCCATGCAAAGTCTGGGGTGTGATCTTTTCAGAAACACACCTCAGAGGCAAGAAGGGCAGAGAGGAGCCGTGTGAGGAGAGAGTTTGAGGAAGACATGTTTGGTGATATTTGAAATTGTACATTTTTACTTTACTTTTTATACTCTTACAAACGTCAACATACAATTTCACATTCCACTTCACCAATCTGCCACATATTATTCATAAGCATCTCTACTGCAGGCTACTTCTAGAAATGAAGAACTGAAAACCATTTCCCGCACACTATTATAAATATCCAATAGCATTTCCCCACAACAAGGACGCATTCTTTTATATAGTCGCACTTCCATCACTACACGCATAACACATACAGGCTGATTAATGCATCGTCTTCACATTATAATGATATCTGAAAAGACTTGACAATGTTATTACTCTAAACGCGTTCTATAAAGAGCACTTGGAAATTGAAGTGAATAGGGTTTTAATGGAAATTGTATGAGACAAGGGACATCTCCTGTAAGAAGCTATTTTATGTCCTTGTTAATAGTCTGCCATGTTATTCTGCTTGTGTTGTGAAACCTAAAGGTCCTATATCATGCAAAATGGATTCTTCTTCACACAATATTTTCTTTTAGTAAAGATCAGAAATTCCAAGGCTGAAATGATCCAAATGAGTCTGGTGAAGGTGTATGGAGTTTAAAATACAGGGGAGCACTTCCTGTATTACCACATGACATCATGAGGTAGAACATAAGAACTCATACGTAAAATTTTTAAGTTCCTATATTACGCAAAATTTGAGTTTTGAGTTTTAAGCCATTTACAATTATGTTACCTCCCCAAAAGGATGCTTTGAATTGTGTTTCATTCACACACATTTGAGTAAACCTTTATTGTTCAAATGCTTCAAATGCTCAAAATTCTCTGTTCCATCTTGTGATGTCACGTAGTGTTAGTTTTCAAGTTAACAGCTACCTTTTGTTACATTTTGTTTAGTAAAGATGGCCAATTCCAGGGCTGAAATCATCCAAATGATTCTAGTGAAGGTGTATGGGGTTTAAAAACAGAGTGGAGCACTTCGTATATTACCACATGACATCACAAGGTGGAACAGAGTGTAAAAATGTGTAAAAATGTGGGGGTTTGTGTGAATGAAACAAAACACAACTCCAGGTATGTTTGTGATGCGGAAACTAATAAAGAACATCAGAAAATGGCGTAAAATGGGCACTTTATTGTCATATTTTGGAACATTCCAGGCTGTGCTCCATTTGTGTATTTATTTGAAGTATTATGAGCATCAACAAATCGAGTGACATCATTGAACCCAACGTGCAAATGGCAGGAGCAACACAACACAGCCAATGCCCATGTGGATGAATTTCAAGACCTCCGTAGAGCCCCATCCAAAAAACCACTTCAAAACAATGGGACGATTTGACATTTTCCATCCTCCGTTCCGTTACGCTTACTGGAGGGTCTCATTTCAAATCATGCGTGAAGATGCCAAAATTAGAACCGCAAAACTCAATATCAAAAAGGCAAATGGTAATTACTGAGTCGTGGCAGGGTCCAGTTCAGGGTTTTTGACACGGTGAGACTGACCAATATCGATGTTATGAAACTTTTTGGGGGTCCGTCATCTGCTTGTTTCTATGGAGATGCCATTGCTCTGCTTGGAATGTTCCACAGTGTGATATTAAACAGCTCCACTTTACATTTATCCAATTACAAGTGGTTTTATAGCTCAAAAAAACATAGGAAAACAGGCATTCTGACTGTGAGCGGGGTTGCCTCTCCATAGATCTGACCTGTGACTTGGTCTGGTTTGGTCTCCATGATGATAGAAAGGTTTGAAGCCATACTGAGAAACATTCCAGACAAAGCAATAACATTTGAAAAGTATTTGACGGACTCACCAGACCAGAAGAGTTACCCAATGCAGCTTTGAACTAAATCGGTTCAGACTGAAGTCGATATGGTAGGTGACAGATTAAGATGTCAAAGAAATACACGCTCTATTGTGTTATTTATTATTGGTTAGCAATGGGCAAACAACAATAGTAGAGGAGTTTCAAAAAATTTTAATCCAGAACTCACTGGTATCACATCGATATCTCTATACCTGCAATATGGGCTGTTCCGATAACAATTCTGGTATCGGCAAAAGCTCTGATGCAGCACATTTTTCAGGTATCAATGAATACTCAGACTAAATCAACAATCCAAAACCAATCTGTATTTTCCTGAATGACGATCTGGAGTTGCTGTTGACGTCTGTAGAGCTCGGGAGTTACCGGTATCTATCAAACCCCTTCCAAGTGGATCACCAAGGGGTCTGAAGTCCATGTTTAGTGCTGAATAAGTAAAATTTGATTAAATAAATGCCTATTAATACTCAACACTCATAAATGGATCATGGATTATGTTTTATAGGCATCTAAGGATTAAACATTCTCAATATATTAGGCTTATATATATATATATATATTGAACTTAAAACTAGTAGATCTCTGGCATTTTTGTTATGTAAAGCTCACTCGAGGAAAAGGTTGGAGGCCCAGACACTTAAAACAGCCTCATAACGGCCAAAAGATATTTGTGTTACCTCTTTGCTCACTTCACTTAACCTTTGGTGTGGACGCTGAACTTTGGTTAAATGAACTGCGGAGAGTGTAGCCACGTTTTTGTTCAGGCTGCTGTTTTTATCCCTGTAGAAAAGTTAAAATGCTTAAATCTGCACAATTCATCAGATAGGCCATTATGACTAATACTGTAGTCTACACAATCTGCTCACTATTTCTTTCATTCCACTGGATTTTCTTAAGAACGTTTACTTTGTACTGTACTGTACTGTGCCAAAATTGAGTAGTCTTTGTCTACCTCTTCACCCTATGCGGTATCGGACTGGTATCGATAAGCAAATACACTGAGGCCAAGTATCAATATCAGATCAGAACCCCAAAAATTGGTAACAGAACAACTCTACTTGCCATACTATTACGTCACAAGTTGGAACAGAGCATTATGAGGTTTGGAGATGAAAACAGGCTAATAATAAAGGATTGTGAATGAAACAAAACGCAATTGGAGGTATGTTTTGAGGAGGTAGAAATATTAGAACATGACTAAAAGCTCACAGGAGTCAGTTTTGCCTAATATAGTACCTTAAAGCTTGTGTGAATGAAATAAAACAAAAGACTGTATTAATAAAATCACCCCGATACCAATTCAAAGAGATTTTGTTCTTGGAATCGGTGGCAATTACAACCATCCAAAAAAAAAAAAAAAAAAGGTTTCATATCGGTAGCCAAAAATACAGGATCCAGATATCACAACTTCAGTCACGGTTCAGAATCAGATACAAGGCCTCTAAAAGTGCTTAACTTTTCAGGTGAAGGGTCCACTACCTACTTGTCTCCATGAAGATGCTCTAAATAATAATCTAAATAACCGACTTTAAACATCCATCTAGCATTTGTTCCTTATGAGGGTTTTTCACTCATTCCTTCTGTGAATAGGGACTCTCCACAGATCTGACTTGTAATGTAGCATAGTGCTTTAAACTGCTTGCGGTGTATTCACTGTCCTGATCATTAAAATAGCGTAATATGGGCCCTTTAAGAGCGCCTTAAACCACTGGCCGTGCCCTAACCTTTAAGAAAAAGTCGATTGGAGAAGGAGGAAG
>KN514712.1:3911-20816 GCA_000787155.1 Scartelaos histophorus
CAGGAGCAGGATCGGACTGTTCCCAACTCGAGACAGGATGGTCTGCGCAAAGATTTAACCTATATTAGGCTATTAATGCTCTCGACCTCAGAGAGAAAGTTATCTGGACTCAAGTGGAGGATTTGATATGCCTGTTTATTAGCTGTGTTTGCGAACACGCCACAGATAACACGTTTCTTATTGCTGTGGCCGAATTGAACGCTTTATTGAAGTAGCCTTGTGTTGCGAAGACGAGCTCAAGCCCATCCCACTCCGTCCCCAGAATTCGCTGCGCCTGCTTCACGCAGGAGGCGTTTGGCGCTGGATTTGCCGGCTGAGACCACAGTGCCGTCCAGGTACAGGCTACCAATGCCCCTCTTCTGCAGACACAAAGGAACTCGCCTTACATTTTTGTATTTTTATGGTGCCCAGCTTCCTTAGCGCGCAGCTGCTGTTGGCCAGTCCGTGTCTGCAGCCTGACATCGCTGCATGTCTGCATTTCTGCTGTGGGTGTCCCAGCGCCACGGACCAGCGCCAGCCTCTCGGACTATTGATAAGTTTTCAATCACATAGATGCTCGTTACGTCAGGGGAGGGACGTGAGAGCCTCGGATACGGATCATCTCCTCCTGGAGCGTTGAGCTGTTAGATGACACGATGCGTGTTGTTTTTTCTCTTTGCTGATACAGTTAGCTGATCTGGAGCTGCAGCAGCTGCGTGCCCGCCGCTTATATGCATAGCCTTTGCAGGATCAAGATGCAGTTTCGGACTGTGTTGGACGTGAAAGTGGTGGACGTGGAGAAGAGGCGCAATCCGTCCAAGCACTACGTGAGTCTCATCTTCTGTGTCACCCATACACCTCGTCCCAGAGCTGTGTCAGCAGTGGCCTGTACGCAGCCACAGCATGGCACTATAAATGCACTATTTCCAATGATACCAACGTGAGCAGTTCTGCAGGCTAAATGTTCAGAGGCCATAGGCTACACCACTTCATTTGTAGGTCCTATATTTTCATAGCTGAGGATTCGTCTTCATATATGAACTGTCATCATTCACACTACAGCCCTTAGGATCATAGACTTGTGTGCAGAACTCAACTACTCTTAGTGGTTTGGCGGTCATCTAACATACAGCCTACATGTCCTATTTTAGACATTAATGCCCTGATGAAAAGTTTTTGTTTCATTGATGTCACCTAAGTCACACACTTTGTAGCCATTGTTTCATACTTAGCACACATAATCCTGTTGTACTAGAACTTTCGTTGAAGTTCATAATTAACTGTTATGAGTAGACCTATTAAAATGTAGGCTTCACTAGTGTCAGTTCAGATAATTCAATCCAAATGTCTGCATAGCAACAGCCAAGGGAATAGGCCAATGCCATGATCTCTCACATATATATGTTTTTATTGGTTTATACAGCACAGGAGCAGTGACTGTAGTGGCCTGCTACATCAATACAACACTTGTTCTCTTGTTGGGCCCGTGGTCTTCCAGCTCCAGTTCAGCTTCTATTTCGAGCTCATAAACTAGTTGTAATAAATGTCCGCTGAAAAGAACATAATCTTTTTCATATGCAATTACCGTGGTGTGCGCCCCTGGGCTGTGGGGCTGTAATTGCATATGAGCAGTGACATGCAGACACAATGAGCCCACATCTACTTTAAAATCATCTTATTGCTTCGTCTTGCTTCCAATCAAACCTCTAAATGAGAAGACCCAAGGCTAGTGCTTTTCAACTGGACATGGCAATCCTGGGCTGTCTGAATATTACAATAAGTTGTTTACATATTTAAGACTGACCATCCGGCTGAAGCTGACGGCTGTTCAGGGTTATTATGGCACCTTGAGCCATGGACTCCCATTTGCATCCCAGTGGAATGTTGTCTTTTGAGTATCCACCAAGTGAGTGCACCATTATACCGTAATATGCCCAAAACTCATCAAAGTGATTCTGGTCAGTAATATCAAATGATTTTATTGATAATCTCTTAACAAACTTTATAGGACAAAACCATTTGGGTTCCTTGTTGTCCCCAAAATGACAGAAAAGCAACAAAAACAACATAATAAAGAACCCAAACCATTATCTCATTATGCATTAAATAAAAATGTTATGGTAATTTTGCATGTATTAAATGTTTATAGAAGATAGAGACATTAGTCAGTGCCTAAGAGCAGACTCTAGAACTACTGACCCACATGGACATGGGACAGTTTAACATTTCTAGTTTTAGTTTTGGAGTAATCAAAAATAAAAAAAAAAACATAAAAAGAGTAGCCTAGTTACAAGAGTTGGAGTTCACAATTGTAGACTCTGATGTGCAACCATTTGTCTTGCATAGATCAAAAGGAAACAGAGCTTTGGCAAAAATATAATTGCAGTAGATGAGTTCCTTTCATGTTAAAACTGCTGACTATATATTTCAGCACAGAGTCTCGAGTAACTTTGTCTTTTGCATTACAATGATAAGTCACAGTTCAGTAATAAGCATCACTTGTGTTCATGTTTATTCTGTATTCTGTAATTAAACACTGCTGTGAGCTCGATGATGATACTGACTACAGGATAGGTAATAAAAGTGGTAAGGGCACATGCTGCAGCTAGGTGGTCCTGAATATAAACAGCGCAAGGTGCCGAGCAGTAAATACTACCCGTGCAAGTAGGCTACAAATTTTGTTACTCAAGTCATAACTATGTAAACACAGATTCAGAGCAGGCGAGCATGGTTATGTCACTGTAGCTGCAGTAGCTATTCTGACTTGAGCATATGATCTGCAGTCAGAATACCACTACAGTTGCTTATTATAACTGAACTGTCAGAGCAGACACACTCACAAGATCCTTTAGTTCTGTTTATTTAAATGGACTTTGTTGGTAGGCAGTACTTTATGAAGTAGTAGTTTAGCCTCTTGAAGCATTGCTGTTTGTCAGACGTGTTGTGGCGAGGCATATCAGTGCAGTTAATATGTAACCGGAGCTCGTGCTGGTCTGTGGCGTACAGTGATTGGACCTGGCTCTCAGCGGGACTGTCTATGCCCTAGTTTCCCCAGTTACTCTGTCTCATGGGACGGATCCAGCCCGTGTGAGAGGGGAAGCAAAGGACGCTACAGTTTGTACCAGCTACTGACTCTAATAGTTGAGATACACTGTATGAATGGACATGATTAACCTGCTTTGTCAGTAGGAAGTGAGCATGGGGACACTTCAGGCTCCACTTCAGACTCTTATTGCAGTTGACTTTGCATTGAAAACTGTCACCTGTCTCATTGTAACTACTGCAGTGAGCCTTGTCATTTTGGTCTTAAAATGTTTGTATGAACCCGCTCTACATGATCCTGTTGTTTTTATTTAACCATTTTTTCTGTAAATAAATTCCTATTCCTAATATGGAACTCGGCTCCAAATTCACCCCATAAGCTTCATTTGACTGAAGCCGAACGCTATGGGTGATGTCACACTCCCTTCGTCCACTTTTTAATGCAATCTATGTGTAAAAGATGTCTGGGGAATGGTTTAAGATGCTATGTGAGGGTATACATTATGCACAATTACCAGAAACCTTGCATAGTGCCCCTTTAACTTAATACTACTTTCTACTTGTTCTGGGATTGCTGGGCTGCACCACTCTAGCGACTGTTGTGATAAAAGTGAAAGCAGAGTTGGCTACAGCTCTGTTTACTTTATACTTGTGTTTCCCTTACAACTCCCAGTCCCATAACATTTCATTTTCAGGAGGCTCTCGTGCAGCGTTCAGGCCCAGACGGTAGGACGGTGTTGTTATTTGGTGCCATAAAACATGTCTTCTGAGACCTGTTCCCCTCTCAAATATTTATTGGCCTTTCAACACAGAGTGATATCTGGCTGAAAGGAGTCCCTGCTTTCAAATGCTCCCCCCTAACACAAAGATGCATGTGGTGGAACAGGTTTATGAGTGCTTTGTGTGATTTTGGCTATTGTTTGAGAAAGCTTCACGATTGGCTTTGAACCTTTAGGGCCCCTGTGAATTTGAGAACTTGTATTTGCTGCTGTTATTTGGAAATGGATTTGACCACTGAGGAACATTTTGATTTTTGATTTGTTTATAATAGAAACTTTATTTTTGATGAATGCCAGCACTAAACATGCCTCATCCTGTTTAGAGTAAAAAAAAAAAGAAAATTGTAATCATGCTCATGTGATACATTTGTAGTGATGTGCATTTTTAGGTTATAACTCCTCCCTCAGGGCAGAACTAATCTAGTTCGGGGCACCCAGGGCAGTATAAATTCTCGCTTCTCAGTGCAGCAGTTTCAGATTAAATATACCTTCTGGATCACAGTTGTTATGTCTTACTTTCAAAATGGTGTCCGGATGACAAGCGCTGAAATTTTTACATCAACAATATTGATCACCGTTTCTCATTACTAGAGACTATGGTGGCCCTTCATAGTCTAATTTTTGCACCCGTAATCTAAAAACTAACAAATTATGCTTTATGCTTATAGTGTTAAATATATAAATAAGCATTTTTAATCTGTAATCACAGTTTTTTTGCTCAGTAGCGGCAATGAATGACGTTTATATACCAAAATATTGCATTGATTAAAATGATTCAAATAGGGATTGCTTGCGCCACTGCAGTCTTATAATATAAACCTGTGGGAAACACTGGTGATGCTTAATTAGCAGCATATCTTTTCTTACAGTACTATATAACAGCCATCCAATTTTGTATACCAAATGCTGTAGGTCTACTTATTCCTGTTTCATTACGTTCATAGTAATATTTTCTGTTGCAGTGGGCTATATCACAATTAAAATATATATTGTGGCATGCTTATGACCTTTATCATTTGAGTATATATTATAATATTGTGCATGAAAATGAAATCTTCCCATTGTCCCGAGTGCAGTTTTTGTCTGCACACTCGTCACTCTATGCATTGTCTTGTCTGTTATATGGATCCATAATGGACAGAGTCTGCATTGGTCCCGCTGTTATTACTGAGTCGTCTCACACATGCTGAGCCCTGTCGTCACGCCCACAGCACCACCAGATGTTGTTTGTGACTTTATATTTGTCTTGTGTTCTTCAGAAGAGGACAATAGCGGATCATTGTGGTCTTATTCTGTAAGATGGGTCCATACCCTTCTGGCTTTTCTCTTTTGACATGCGATTACATCATCATAAAGGGCCGTGAATGTGAGTGGGCATCGGGTGGCCTAAACTGGCTTCTGTGTTTGGTTGTCATGGAGAAATTGGACTTGAATAAGCTTAATTGATATTCACACTAAAACAGCCACAGCTACACACCAAACTCTGTTGAATATAGCTTGATGTAATGATGAGATTATCAGATTTAAAAATGGTATCGAAACTGGTATATACCTTTTTATTTCAATAATTCTATTAAAGTGACAAATTCTAATTTAAGTATTTTTCTGTTTTATTAAACTATAGTGTAGCAGCACAGTATTGGGAAGTATTGTTTAATTATTGTAAAAAAGTAATGGGAATCTGAGCATAAAACAGACATAAATCATCCTTATTATTTTTTCCTTATTTTTTTGTTGTTTTGGCTATCCTGCTCATTAAAGAATACACATAAAACTCAAATGCAACACTTATGCAAAGAGATAACTGGTATAAACATGACTGCACAGCTCTCCTATGTGTGTGGTTGCAGTTTGGATTGCGAACAACCAGCATTGGTCATGAAAAAAAAGTCGGATCTCAAGTATAAAATTCATCACACTATCACTAAGAGTAATACTTGTTATGGGAAATGGGTTGCTAGCATCCGTATGTAAGTGTCACCGTTCTGGGCAGATTTGCAAGAGTTTTAGTAAATGAAGATGGACGTGTCTCGCTTGAGGTCCTTTTTGTGTGATGAACAGATAGCCCGGGAAATTGGATAAAATGTTATTAGACTGGATTCATTTAGCACTAGGAGACCGCTCAATAAAAAGTCTGTGAATACTCGATGTCCAAAGAATGACAATGATATTCAGAGGTTTAAGAATGAAATATTTTACTTTTTACCATGGAGCATGACATAAAATCAGCGTTAAGTGGGACAAAGTACATTTTTTGATTTTAACACATGCTACTGCTGTTTCTGCCCCTATATCTATCATTATTACTACTACTTGTACTACTAATAACCACTAACTATTACTCCTACTACTACTACTACTACTACTACTACTACTACTACTACTACCAATGCCACTGCTAACTATTTTTGTCTTACTTAATCTCTCTATTTCTACTATGGACTTGTTCACACCAGCACATTTTCTGGTTTGAGCCCGGTTTAGTCTTGATGCAGACTTCAATTTGGTTCTGTTCTGTTCTAGTCCTGGTTTAGTCCTAGTTTTGGTGTTGATATGTTTGTGAATGCATCCCGGGTCAGAAGACACTTTTACCAGAGGTATTTTAACATTCATTCTAGCCAGGAATTTTATATGAAGTCAAGTCAGAGCAAATGCTTCTTAAACCACACCTTTCTTTGTATCAAAACCACTGAGGTGTTGTGACAGAATTCGCCCTCCATGGAAACTGATCCACATCCGCTTTGTTCATCCCAGTGGAAAGTTACGGGGTCCTTAAGTACATTGTTTTAGTTTTACAGACCACAATTTTAGGGTTTCACTTCCCCATAAACACCAGTGCCAGTCCTGTCCCAGCCAGAGTAAGCATATTGGTCATAAAGTTTGATAACAGTCAGCTACTGGGAACACTTTCATACCACAGTACAATTCGGCAGACAGGGAAATGGTCAGATTATTCCAAACCGGCAATTTTATGTTTAGTTATATATTATTTGTTATCATCCAAAACGTGCTTGGTGCTGTCTGAATAACTCTGAACATAGATCTGTTGCCCTTTTGAGTAGGGCTAGGCTATTGACTAATTAATAATGTTAATTTAAATCGAATTGTCATTTCTAATCATCAACCATATTTTTAATTGAGAGGTCCACAGTCTAACTTTGGCGTAAGAAAATGTTTTATGGTGCACTATGCAAATTTTGATCTGGTGAATGGTCTGCCATCTGCTTGTCTCCATGGAGATGCTGTTGCTTTGTCTGGAAAGTCCCAGGATTGCATTAAAAATATCCATGCTACATTTACGCAATAATATGAGTTATTATTTACTTAAAAACTTGCATTCTTTCTGTGAGTGGGCTCTCCTCTCTGCAATCTGACATGTAACTTGGCCCTATGACAACTGCTGTCTCTTTACAAATAAATAAGTGTAATGCCATACTGTGGAACATTCTAGGCAACATCTCCATGAAGAGAAGCTGGTGACGCTTCCACCAGAAAAGTTACGCTGTGCAGCTTTAAATAGTAATTATTAAAAATGTTATGATCATGAAAATGTATACAAAACTAAAATAAAATGTATTTGAAAAATGTGATTTTATATATTTTTTGTCACGTAGTTCCAGATGCTTACTCCCCAATATTGCTCCTCTGTGTTTTTAAAGTCCATTCAACTTCAATAGAATCATTCTGACCATTCAACTTGCCTCTCCACTCCAATAGCTGCAAATAGTGAGCCTGATTTAAACCACTTCAGCTGCAGCTGCTACTACATACGGCTAAGAATAAAAAGTGAAGAAATTTTTGTCTTGGAATCATGCACGGAAGTGGCTAAGTTAGGGGACGAAATCCAAAAACCTGTTTTCTGGGAACCCTTGAGGTCTCCATGCCAAAGTGAACATATCCCTTATTCCCCACTATTTGCCTACCGTTAGTGACATTTTGGTTGGCTTGCTACTATATGGAAGAAAGAATTGTGTTTTTCTTGCAAAGTAACTTCACAGGAATATTAGAACTAGTGACCGTATTATTTCCAAGTTGTGGTTTTGTGGAGGAAAGGTCTGTCTGTCTGCTTGCATTTCTAAATCTGGGTTTTTTTTTTCTTAGCTCATGGTTTGCTTTCATGGTCTGAGACTGTAGCGTGTGTCTGTTTTTCAATGCAACTTTAAATTTAGTGGTTTAGGCGGGGTTCGGTGCATTTAGTGGCTGGCTCTCTGCTCCCTCACTGGTCTCAGTTGTAACTGGGCTAGACTCCTGGTTCTCTTCTCTTGGTTCTCCACTGAATCTGTAAGTCAATATTTACATTATTATATTGTTGTTTTAGTGTCTATTTCATATGGTTTTGATTAGAGAAGTAGGTCAGGTGGAGTTCAGATTTCGGTCAAATTTGATCTTATATTTCAGTGCTGCTTCTGGTGGAGGTTGAGAGTGTGTTCCATAGTCTGGTTGTCCTGCTTGGTTCTTCTTTATATCAAAATCTGTGTTTAAGTCACTATAGTTTTTGTCTCGGCTTTGTACTAAAATGTAATGTTCTTAGACCTTGTTGTGGTTCACCTTGATGATTGTTTCATTTAGTCTATTAAAATAAAGTAGTGCATATCACAGGTTGTACTTGGTTTGCATTGCGAGTCTCTGCACAGACTATAAACTTGATTTTTAATGTGTTTGGATAGAAGCAATAATGTAATCAAAGACCAATTTGTACTCTTGTAAGACTGAATGCATCTTTTGCATGAATAGGGATTTTGTTTGTCATTTCCCCTCCTCCATGAGAACAGCAGATGTAACCAAGGCTTATTCTCAATATCTGGGACACTCAAGCCCCCAAAGCCCTCCTTGTGTTTTTTCTGTTTGTTCGTCTTGCATTTGTGGATCCATTTTTGGGTCCTTTTGTAAAGAAACCCGTCACTTTCTAAATGGAGTATTGACATGTGACTTGCTGTGAAAAACTAATCTTTCATCAAAAACCCAGCTCATTATTGACTACAAGGAGCAGCGTTTCTTTCAATAGCAGTAATTACAGATGTAGTCAGCGCACTCCTATAGCTAGTGTACTGAATGGCGACTTGGCTTTTCACTGTTAAATGTTCCTTGTCATGTTCCGGTTATATATATGCACAGCCATGTGAATTGTGCCTCAGGGGGAGCTTTCATGCTGCTGTTTTGCATACATTGAAAATTACGTTAAATCTGGCCTTTTATGATGCTTGTATATGGCACAGTGAGGACCTGCCTGTGTACATAGTTGTGCAAAGTTTCAGTATTTGAGTTGCTTGTTGTGTCTGACACAGTTCTCATTTGTTCAGGCACATGGCACAAAGTATTCTACAGAGAATATTGTAATTTTGCAAATAGTAGCGGGTTGTAAAGTAGACTGAAATGTTTTATTGATGTGTTTGTTGTGATTTCAACACATGCCTTTGATTCTTTAAAGTACTTTGATTTACTTTGTGTTAAATAGTAGTAGCAGTAGTTGAGCATTATGGAAGATAATTTGTCATCAAGATTGTCAAAGATGAGAATTATTTTTATTCTGAATTTTAGTTGTTGAAATTTTAAGTGCACTTTTTCAATATGTTTCAAATTCAAAATAAAAATGTCAGATATTCACTGCGTATTTCCAAGTCCTGAAATTCAACAATTAAAATTCAAAGTGTAAAATTCGCAATGAAAAATTTTGCAGCAAAGACCCAAGATGTCAAGGCAGAAGCAATCGATCCAGAGTGAGGAGGACAGAGGCTGTTTCCTATTGGTCGTTCTCATCTGTGGGCGGGGTTTGAGGTTTGGATGAGGCTAATTCTGACCAATCAGATCGCTTCACTGCTCCATTTCCTGTTTGTTTTACTAAATTAGATCGGATCACTTTGGATCGATTGCTTCTGCCTTGGCATCTTCGATCATTCCTGCAAATTCTTTTACTGAGAATTTTACACTCTGAATTTTGACCGCTGAACTTGAGGACTCGAAAATATCTGTGCTGAAGGTGACTGAACTTGAACTCGAAAATATCTGTGCTGAAGGTGAAATTTTAATTTTGAATTTGAAACACGTAAAATTTCAGCAATTAAACTTCAGTATAAAATTATTCAAATGTGTTATTTCAGAGTTTAAAAAATTCAAAGTGAGAAATGCAACAGCGTTTAAAATTCAAAATCTGATGAAAGAAATTATCTTCCATAGAGTATGAGCAGTAGTTGTTGTGTAGTAGTGTAAGTAGTCACTTGCAAGTAGTCATAGTAGTATTTTTTTGTTTTTCTTTATCAACTAAATATGCTCAGTGTAATAGTTTGTTATGCCTGTTTTTCTAAAGTTATTTCAAAACAGTTTTTGTGTTTAGTTTTACATAATGTATACTGTGCTAATTTTTTTATATGAACATATGGCAGCCACAATACTTCCTAAATGATATTTTACTGAGCATTTTTTCCTGAAAGTCTCCAGTGAGTGCATTTGGATATACTCTGAGTCAGACCTCAGCATGACGGACTATTTTAGAGGTTGCATGACTGTGTGCAATTCCTTAGCTGAGGCACAAAACTGGCACTTTTGCTCCAACTATCAATGTTCATTTCACTAAAGAATCATTCTCGTCTTAATTTCAGCTGCTTCTTTAATTGTATTTGGTAATGAAAAGGCATTAAGGTTTTGTGTGATATTTTGGGATTTGGTTAGATCATGGACACTGCTGGTTGGGTGTTCCACTGTGGTTTTGCGTCACATGCATCTGGTTTTGGGCCTAAGACCAAGTCCAAAAGTCTTAAACACGATCTCCTCTTTGGACACGTTTTATTATACAAATGTTGGAAAATAGTTACTTTTACTTACCTACTTATTTTTCCTATTTTAAGCACTTACTGTATTTGAAGTAGCTGTTGTAGTACTCATTGTATTTGAAGTAATATTGTTGTATTTGAAGTACTGTTAGTCTTCATGGTAGTAATAGTCATATTAATTGTAGTAGTCGTAGTTGTAGTAGTAGTACTCATCGTTGTAGTAGTTGTAGTAGTCATAGGAATGGTGGTAGTAGTAGTAATAGGAATGGCAGTATTAGTAGTAGTCATAGGAATGGTAGTAGTAGTAGTAGTAGTAGGAGTAGGAGTTGGAGTAGGAGTAGGAGTAGTGGCAGGTGTAGTAGGAGTAGTGGCAGGTGTAGTAGGAGTAGTGGCAGGTGTAGTAGGAGTAGTGGCAGGAGTAGTAGGAGTAGTGGCAGGTGTAGTAGGAGTAGTGGCAGGTGTAGTAGGAGTAGTGGCAGGTGTAGTATTAGTAGTAGATAGGAATGGCAGTATTAGTAGTAGTCATAGGAATGGTAGTAGTCATAGGAATGGTAGTGGTAGTGGTAGTAGTAGTAGGAGTAGTAGTAGTCGTAGTAATAGTAGTAGTAGTAGTAGTAGTACTAGTAGTAGTAGTAGTAGTAGTACTAGTAGTAGTAGTAGTAGTAGTACTAGTAGTAGTAGTAGTAGTAGTACTAGTAGTAGTAGTAGTAGTAGTACTAGTAGTAGTAGTAGTAGTAGTACTAGTAGTAGTAGTAGTAGTAGTACTAGTAGTAGTAGTAGTAGTAGTACTAGTAGTAGTAGTAGTAGTAGTACTAGTAGTAGTAGTAGTAGTAGTACTAGTAGTAGTAGTAGTAGTAGTACTAGTAGTAGTAGTAGTAGTAGTACTAGTAGTAGTAGTAGTAGTAGTACTAGTAGTAGTAGTAGTAGTAGTAGTCGTAGTAGTCATAGGAATGGTGGTAGTGATAGTGGTAGTAGTAGTCATAGGAGTAGTAGGAGTAGTAGTAGTCATAGGAATGGTAGTCGTAGTCGTGGTAGTAGTCGTTGTTGTCGTCGTCGGAGTTGGAGTAGTAGGAATAGTAGTAGTAGTCGTCATAGGGGGAGTAGTAGTAGTCATAGGAATGGTAGTCGTAGTCGTAGTCGTGGTACTAGTCGTTGTTGTCGACGTCGGAGTTGGAGTAGCAGGAATAGTAGTAGTAGTCGTCATAGGGGGAGTAGTAGTAGTCATAGGAATGGTAGTCGTAGTCGTAGTCGTGGTACTAGTCGTTGTTGTCGACGTCGGAGTTGGAGTAGCAGGAATAGTAGTAGTAGTCGTCATAGTAGTAGTAGTAGTATCTCGCCACTCAGCCACCGTGCCGCCCTTTTGCCGTGCTTTTAATTCAATATTTTCCAATTCTACTGATCCAAATTCCAATTACCACAGCACTGACAATGGAAGTGTGGACTGGAAATGTGCCGTCCTTTATCTGCCTGGAGGTTTTGTCTTGTCATTTAGTCCAGACCATTGTGGCCTGCCTCATAAATAACAGCACTGGGATATTTTCAGTATAACCAGTGTGCACTGCCAAAACGAATGCGTGACTTACAGCATTACATAAAACCCAATGCAACTTAAGGACACTGCAAGATATGGAAATTAGCTTATTTTATGTGGAAGTTTTTGTTAATGAGTAAAAACACCACCTTTGGCATATGCAAAGTAGATGTTAGCCCCTTAGTAAGAATACTAGCGGTCGGTGTAGTAGACATTTTGTGACTTTTGGGATTTTGTAGCTGTGCAGCACCCCAGGGAGCCCATTTTGAAAGCAATAAATGCCAAAGCTAATCGCAGCAGACGTCCCGCTGTGCTAAGAACAAATTTGACAGTGTAGTGTGACTGTGACAGCCTGTGATGCCGGTAGCACTGTTTGCATGGCACTGAACAGAACGCAGTGGCTCCTCTCCAACTGCAGCTGAACCCGGGCCAAGTATAACAGGGCCTTTAACCCTCTGCTGTGCTGGGGAATGTGGTTTGCTCGTACTGTTAGTTAATCTATTATAACCTAACGTATTATAGGACAATGCACGATACGAGAAAAAAATATCATAGGCACTCTTTTTCTGGTGGAGGGTCCATCACCTTCTTCTCTTTGGAGATGTTCCACAGTTTTGCATTTCACTTATTTATCTCTACAGAGACGGTAGGCGACACCAAAGGGCCACATGTCAGAATGAATCTTGGCCCTTTAACATGGGTTTTTCGCTAAATAAAAACCCATGTTATTGAGTAAATTCAAGATAGATCCATTTAATGCCAAACTGCGACATTCAAGACAAACCAATATCATTTCCGAGAAGACAAGTAGTTGACAGACCGAGCACCAGAAAAGTTACACAGTTCACCTTTAACATAATACCATTTTAACTTTGCCTAGAATGTTCCACAATAGGGCATGTAAATGTATCTTCTGTCATTGATTTCATTGTGGGTGTTTTGTAGCTCTATAACTTGGGAAACAGTGAGTGGGTTGCCTCTCCATAGACCCTGATCTGTAACTTTACTTTTTTTTTCTCTGTAGAGAGTTTCATAATTCTGAAATGTTGAAACTACTTGTCAAAACAATATCATTTCCATGAGAACAAACAGATAGAAGAGCCTCCAGTGGAAAAGGTACATAAACTAAAGGACTGTTCCTCTTTAGCTCAGACTCTGTGACAAAGAGAGACACAGTTGAAGAAATGTCCGAGTCTGAATGCAGCTGCTGTTTCACTTCACACTGGAAAGCACTGACTTGATGCTAAGTGATTCCTATTTGCAGCATATTGACAGCCTGTCTACGTCTTGTCTTATTCAGACTGATTTTAGGAGTTATTTTATCTTTATGTCAAGTATACCCGAGATATTTATGTTTTTCTTGTGCTTCTTTGATACAATCACATAAAAGCTGCATGGGCCATTTCCTGTTGCCGAACAATAGTGAAGAACTGGGTCACAACAATAAACTAGTCTTGGAAATTTAATGTTCAGTCTTCTCAAGTTGCTTTTGATTTAGATAGTGTGGGTAAGTGAGAGACAAGTTAATCTTCATAGTGAACATAATTGTGATTTATTTTATTCTATTTTTTTAATTTTATATGTGTCTTCTTTTGAGTTAGTCCATATTAAGACCTTAATTTCTTGTCAATATTTGTCCCTTTTTTGTTTTTACCTTTTTTAGCCTATAATACTCCGATACTTTGGCTTCAGCCGATACCTGATATCTGCCAATACCAGTGCAGAGCCTGAAAATATAATTTATTTCCTTAGTTAAACACAAAAGAGCCTATAGTAAACGTGTGTTTTAATGTTATTTATCATTAATTACAGAAGATTAAGTTTAATAGACGTTTTATCCCAACATTGGCCACCAAATTGTCTTATTATGTCAGTTTATAGACTAAAATCTGATCGGTTGAACGAACCTATATCTTAACCCTACATCCACTAGAATTTTCAATACTGGTGCTGATATCTGATAACAGTATCAGATGTATTGGTACAAAATTTAGCCCCTAACTGCTTAGATATGTAGTTGTCCAGTTATAGGCCCTTTAAAGGTTTCTCTCTGGTATTATCAAGGTGTAAGAAGAGCCACGGTTGTATAGATACAGCACTTATACAGTATACTACTTTAATGCAACTATTAAATAGTCTAGCTTGTACTAATAATACTTGTACTACTATATAGATTAGTTTGTCTCCATATTTGAACTAAAACAAGATGAATAATACTGCTTTTACTCAAACTTGCATCATTTTTAATCTAACAAACTGCTGACCCACAATAATGGATCTCTTCCAAAATGTACCTACTTAAATAATTTACTATCATATTTCGTTTAAACATCTCCCCATCTTCCACTGTAGTGCAATCCCGCTTGCTTTTTCCCTATCTGATGGCTGTGGATCAGTTACCTTGCTTATCTTTGCTTTATTATATTAGGGGTCGCACTTAGCTCCTCTGAAGCTTAAATGAACTCCATGGCCATGTTATCCAGCCTCTCAGGGCCGCTGCATATCTCCAGCTCCTGCTAAAGGCTAACGGCCAATTGTGATGATGGATGGGAGTGATGTCACCGCTCTAACCTCCAACTTCTGACAAATTTATTACCTTGTCTAGAATCGGCTACTGGATCCTTCCACTGCCGGGGACATAGGGGTGGGTAATATCGAGCTGGGTACAATTATTACAATTATTTATTTACAATTAATTATTTACAATTATGGGTACAATTATTTTTCTTTGATGCTTATGGTTAACACATTTTGGATACTTTTGCTTTGTTATCCTGTATATCCATTAGGGAACAGTAAGAGTATTGTTTTATTTAATGCAAATCATTTGAACAGTTGTCAAAAATGATTTACTGGTTTGTGATTGTTTGTGATTGAAAGTTATTCGTAGTAGTAGTAGTAGTAGTAGTAGTAGTAGTAGTAGTAGTAGTAGTAGTAGTAGTAGTAGTAGTAGTAGTAGTAGTCGTAGTCGTAGTCGTAGTAGTAGTAGTCGTAGTGTAGTAGTCGGTCGTAGTCGTAGTCGTAGGAATGGCGGTGGTAGTAGTAATCGTAGGAATGGTGGTGGTAGTAGTAGTCGTAGGAATGGCGGTAGTAGTAGTAGTAGTAGTAGTAGCAGTAGTAGTAGTAGTAGTAGTCGTAGGAATGGCGGTAGTAGTAGTAGTAGTAGTAGTAGCAGTAGTAGTAGTAGTAGTAGTCGTAGGAATGGCGGTAGTAGTAGTAGTAGTAGTAGTAGCAGTAGTAGTAGTAGTAGTAGTCGTAGGAATGGCGGTAGTAGTAGTAGTAGTAGTAGTAGCAGTAGTAGTAGTAGTAGTAGTCGTAGGAATGGCGGTAGTAGTAGTAGTAGTAGTAGTAGCAGTAGTAGTAGTAGTAGTAGTCGTAGGAATGGCGGTAGTAGTAGTAGTAGTAGTAGTAGTCGTAGTAGTAGTAGTAGTAGTAGTAGTACGAGCATCCTTAGTAGTAGTAGTAGTACGAGCATCCTAATTATTCCAGAGTCCAGAGCAGCTAGACGCACTTCCTGATTATCAGACCAAAGTGCTTCATAATTAAATGCAGACAGAACACAGCTTATACTTATTTTGACGTTATTTTATACAATATATCTGTAGTCTTACTATTTAATTTTGCTCAAATATGTGGGAAAAGAAACCAGTTTAAAGGTGCACTTTGTAACTTTGGGTGTTACCTGCTTGTTTCCATAGAAATGCTAATTGCTTTGCCTGGAATGTTCAGAGAAATGTTCCAGAGAGATAAGCAGGTGATTTCACCAGACCAACTTACACATCAGATCTCTGCAAACATGCAACATCATCTCCATGGAGACGAGCTGGTGGGAGAAAAGTTACACAGTGTACATTTAAAGCAAAGATTATATAGTTAATTCAGGCTAATTATGGGATACTCAATATTTTCTACAGTCCATTAAAAGTGTGTGGAATGTCTCACAGCTCCAGTTTTCTTATTTCAGTTTGTGTAGGAAGGAAAAGGCCAAGGAAGTGACACCTCCATCTTGAATCTGCTCATTTTTATTAATCATTTCGAAAACACCAATTTCCATCATAGTATTTCGTCGTCAATATCGCTCCCACCTCTAGTGTGACTATGCAGTGTTGTGAGCGCATTAAATTAACCTTTTAAAACGACATCATGATCAAAACAATAAACCCATTAGTCTCATCTTATGTTATCATTTGTAAGCCATCTGTAACTGGTAATTAGCTCGCTTGTAGCTCCACTAATAGGCATATTACTCCCAACAATCGCGGCTGCTATTGTAACTCCTTTTTGTTCTTTTCCAGGTTTATGTCATCAACGTAACTTACTCCGACAACACTTCCCACATCATCTACAGAAGATACAGCAAATTCTTCGACCTCCAGGTAATTATCTGTCTCTCGGCTTACACCGCGTGCCCCCGAGCTTGTA
This sequence comes from Scartelaos histophorus, assembly GCA_000787155.1. Lineage (NCBI taxonomy): Eukaryota > Metazoa > Chordata > Actinopteri > Gobiiformes > Gobiidae > Scartelaos > Scartelaos histophorus. Next base: position 20,432 of record KN514712.1, read on the forward strand.
GCGTTTAAATGAACTGACATGGCTGAATAGTTTTGGGAAAAAATATCTAATTGTGATTTTTCTGACAAGTGTGGTGATTGTGATCAGACTGATTCATCATTTAATAAGATCGTTTTCGAAGTTAACTTTTAAACATGTCCAGGAGCATCAATATTTGTGAGAAGACTGAAATATGAAGTGCTAAGTACTAGAAGAATTCTGTTTTTTGAGTTTTAAACTACAGGGTTAGCAGGTTTTATACACATTAAGATGCAGATCACATATTTTGTTATATATTATTAAATTATTGCATATTACTTAAAAATGCTGGCTTTGTAATTTGCAGAATGCTAAATATATCTTACAGCTTGTTTAAAATAGATTAGTGACTCTCAAGAGACACTAT
>KN514713.1:7170-23769 GCA_000787155.1 Scartelaos histophorus
AGCTGCTTCTTTTAAATGTATTTTCTCTACAGTTTTAATACTTCCAGCTGACTTTGAATGTTACTGATTTAAATAGGAGCGCGTTTCCCTAGCAGCTCTCTCACAGTCTGGTGTCCTTCTGGAGGTGATGATTTTCCCTTTTCTTTTCTTTTCCCTGTAACTCTAGATGAGGAACCCTGGGTGGCCCATGTGCCACACTCATGCGCCAGGGTCTCATTCAGTAAAAGCTCAAGCAAACAGAGGATCAGGCAAAGGTGGGCGCTGCAGTGCAGCCCGGTGCAGCCCTGCCGGGCGGAGCCTGTGGGGTTAGGAGCGGTAGTCCTTTTTACTGTACGGCTTGTTCCCCAAGATGCTGTCGATTTCATGTGTGATGGACGATGACAACTTTGGAAGAACCTGAAACAGAGAGAGACACGAGTAAGCCACATTAGCATTAGTATTAGCATTGGCAGTTAACTCTAAACATTATTTGTTACATGCGAGCTCAGAGTAGAGCTGCTGCTCCTACAAATGATAAAAAAACAAAAAATGTTTGTTGATCACTGTGTCCTTTTTACTGTAAAGATCAATTTTGTAATACATTAAGTTCAATCAGCATTTAAAAACACCTGCTTTTAAAAGGGCTTCATACTTTCTTTCTAAAAAAATAATGTTTGAGTTCTCTGTCTCACAAGATGTAACTAACCTCATTTATGTCTGTGTTGAGGCAGAACGCCCTTAGGAAATGTGACCATGACATTTGTGTATGAAATATCACCAAGATAAAGCACAGATGCGGTGTGTAGTGCTCCGGACACAACTTACAAAAAGCCCAGACAAAGCGCGGAGGGGCCTTTACTCAGGGCCAGTTTTCTAATGTGAACAGCACACTGAGCACTGAAGAGCCCATTAGAGGAGGAGCTCTTATCAGGAGGAAGTGCGAGGAAGCTGCGTATCCCCTGGCGACACATACTCTCTGACCTTATTAATGGTACAGTAGAGCAGCCAGGCGTGACAGGCCAGGACTGCCCACCAGGCTGCACTCAGGACGCACTGTTGTTCTCACTCTGAGATGCAGCTGGAATTTAACAGGGAACACCAGGGGATTCCAGGTGAACATTTCTTACAGCAAATGTTGGCAAAACAGAAAATATCATTTGTAAGATCAAAGGTCCTTTACTATACAGTATTGACTCTTGTGAGCTTTAAGCCATGTTATAATGCTGTTATTTCATCAACACACCACTTTATTAAATCTCCAAAACTCAAAATGCTCTGTTCCACCTTGTGGTGTCATGAAGCGGTAGTTTTCATGTTAGCAATTCCAGGGCTGCAATAATTCAAATGACTCTGATAAAGGAGTATGAGGTTAGGGTTAGTAGTGCTCTTCCTGTATCACCATATGACATCAAAAGGTGGGACAGGAAGTTTTCTGTTTGAAAGAACTCAGCCTAAATATGCAGGGTTTGTGTGTTAAAACATGTGTGAATGAAACAAAACACAACTCCAGGTATGTTTATGATGAGGAAATAACATTATAACAGATCAAAAATAGCCTAATATGGACCCTTTAAGGGTATAGTACATACATGTTGACAGTGTATATGGGAAACTTTTGCAACATCAAGCTATAGTACAGTTTTTTAATTGTAAAGACTCAAATAGATTTGATGATGTTATTTTTGTCAAGACGTTACTTTGAGGCATAAAACATGGCAGGAAAGAGAAGGGTCTGCCAGGTGAAATGATCATTTTATTATGACTGAAAAGTTCACGTGATTGATTTAAGTCAAGATGCTGCTTTGATGCTTGAAAATTGCATGAACGACTAGTGTTAAATTTTACATAATACTGAAGAAATTAAAGTAGGCTAAGTTTGATAATATAAGTAATAGATAAGCACATATTAGTAATATATTATTTATTATTTTTACATTCTCTTCTTTATATAGAAAATTGCAACTGTACATTTTCTTCTTCAAAGTACATCCACAGTACAAAATGCTCTGAGCTATTTGTCAATAATTTTCTGCATTCATGTAAGCCTTCTAGTCGAGCAGTGCTACACCAGTGGGTAGTGATTCTTTGGCTGTGATCCACAACTAAATCTGTCTTTCCAAAAGAGCACTCTTCATTCTTTGGGAACTAGTAGTACTAGTACTCTTAAAAAGCACACTGTGATAGTCCCACATCTACTCCACAGCCTGAGTTTTAAAGGTTGTCATTTTATAAGGGCTCTGAAAATCATACTGTGGATTTCTAAAATGTTAAGATGGAAAAAATGTCATTTTAAAATTGTAGGCTGTCATTTTCATGAAGGCAATGATGAAACTAAAAAGTTTCAACCAATTCTTTTTCAAGTACATCCTAGGTACAGTGCAGTTTATTTGATGTTGATTACACACTAGTCCGTAACTTCAAGAGAACATAAAGAACATTGTTGGCTTTAGGGCTGCAACTAAGCAATTACTTTTTTGAGGAATCCACAAGTACACGATATTGTACAATGAGATTTTTTAAACATATTTTTGAACCAAATGAAGGCTACAACATGGTGACTAAAAGTACAGAATGTACCAACCAGATTGAAAAGAATATATATATATACTTCTGTAACATTTAGATTTAATAGTGCTACTGTGTCTTAATGAGTAAAATTACAAATTTCACCAAAATCAAAACTTATAAAACAGGCATGGTATTTAGTACAATCCTAAATGTAATTATGTTAACTACATTATACTGAAAAGGGTAGTCTAACCTGTGAAATGTACTTTAATATACTTGTAGTCAGATCAGACTCACCTGTATCGCTCCTATGTTCTCCATGAGCTGGTCCGTGTTGGAGGCTCCTAAAAGCACAGAGCTCACCCCCTCGTTACGTAGGCACCACGCTGCACAGATCGATGCGACAATCAAACACACATACGCACAATTACGCTAGGACTACTGCAGAGCTGAGCAATACTGACAAAAATAAATCTATTTTTTTATTATCTCAAACTTTATTCAGACGACATTTTAACTATGCCTTAGAAATGTGCTAGAATGTGCCTGTAAATGTCCTGGTTGAGGTTTAGGTTAAGCACAATGGATCATTGAATTCCCCTACCTGTTTTTCATGTATTTGAGCAATATTTTTTTGTTCCAGTAGTAGATATAACGTAAAAAACAGCTCTTGAAATCTGTCTGCATCTACTAAGAGAGCATTTTATTGTCTGATAATCAGGAAGTGTGCATTAACATGTTAGTTGTTGTTTTCTGGCTGTGAGAAAAGTGATTAATGATGATGCTCTGAATGCATAAGGCAAATGAGGAATAATAAATAGCAAACTGTGTAAAATGAACTAGTTTTTCATGTTTTTAAGTAAAAATTAGGTAGAGCACCAGCACAATACTGAGAAATATTATGCACAATATTACACATCTCTTTTACGAGGTTTTACTTAATGACAATATACTACATACATTAATTTTGCATATCTACAAAACGACAATTGCAGTATTATCTATTTTCCGATATATCTCCCTCTCTCCACGGCTGTCAACTGCCCCTGTGTGAAATATATGACTAAATTAAAACAGCCCACAACACTACGTCTCAGCAGTGGAAGAACTATTGACGTCTTTAATGAGAAAAGAAATGGCAATAAAGCAAACGTGAAGGCGCAACGTAGACTGGGAAATTGCGACAAATATAATCGGAAGAAGGGAAGCGCGCAGATGAGGGAGTTTTATTACAGAGAGCTACTGCGAGTGACAGAAAAGCGCTGGTTTGAAATATGACCCACTTTGGACTCCGTAGGACAAGCCGGTAGAGATAACTATGAGGCTGGAAAGTGTAAACCCCAGTGGGAAGTGGGCTACAGAGGTGGAGGTGGTAAAAAGTCAGAAAGTTTGGGAGTTATTGTGAAGTCGAGTAAAACTGTTGTATCATCTAATAAAATGTGCAGTATGTTGAAAAATATACCATAAGAAAGCAACCAAAAGGATTTAAAAATGCATACCAGCAAGCTCCTGATAAAACACAAACTAACAGTGGTATTAAAGGTGTACTACGTAACTTTTCTGGGGGAGGGGCTGCCACCTGTTTCCATGGAGGTCTTTTTTTGTCTCGAAATTTCCAGTCAAAGCCAAAACACCTCCATGAATACAAGCAGGTGACGTGTGCCCCACCGGAAAAGTCACATGGTGCACCTAAAACTAATAAATAAATGTTTGAAACTGTGGATTATCTTCTATCTTAAGTGAAATAAAACACAATACAAAAGGTATATTTGATCGTTGAGATGCATGTATTAGTATGTTGTAGTTTTAGTGCAATAAACATGTAAGATAGATGAAAAGATGCTCCTGTTCTACACATATCTAGCTGCAGATGAATAATTCTTTGCATATCGTAGCTTGTTGTTGATGTGGTGAAAAGAGCATTTCAGGTAACGCAGCTTTAAGCAGTTTCTTTGAATCACTGCGTTATCCTCTTCTGGACTTTACTAATAATAAACAAGAAGCCCACAGCTGCCTAAAAAAGCACAAATCTGCTTGGTGCGCCTTTATGGTTGGCTTCATTATGCAACAGTGTTTGGGAAAATGCACTTGTAAGCAGATTACTGTATAAAGGGATGCATCACACAGCTGTGAACATAGTGGGATTAGGACCTGGCACATGTCACTACTGAATAATTGAAACAAGAAATATACACTCCCCTCCCCTCGAGACACAGTAAATTCTATCACCTGCTCCTGTCTGTGCTCAAGCTAAACAAATATTCTCATTTTCATATAAAGCATATTCCACGTCCATTTTCTTCATCCAGTTCTAATAACTGTAAAGGTGCACTACATCTTTTTTTTTTTTTTTCTAGGACTTCCCCATTGTCTCATGGAAATGTTACTGCTTTGCCGGAAATGTTCCACAGTATGGCATTAAACATACACATCTTCAGTTGAATGAATTGCAGGTCTCAGAATAAAGGAATTCTTACTGGGCTCACCTCTTAACACATTTGATCTGTAACTTTGTCTAATGGTATCACTAGTTTGTTAAAAGTGTAATTCTATACTGTGAAACTTTCCAGTCAATAGCATCTCCATGGAGACAGGAGAATGTCACGCTCCACCAGAAAATCATGTGTGTCATATAAACAATAGAGTTAAGGCAACTGGACTGCACCTTTATCCAGCATTTAAGCAATATTTTTTTGAGTTGTTGAATCAAATATTAAAATTACCATGTAAATATTGGTTTTGTAAATGGCTGAAGTAGATAGCATATATTTTGTTTTATATTGCTGTCAGCTTTTCCCCTTAGGGTGCCAGAGGAAATCATCTGCCTCTAACTGAGCTGGGATTTGCATATCGAATTGACAAAGGTTGTAACCCAGATGCTCTTCTTGGCCTTTCATTCTGCAGCTCATTTTGGGTGCGTTTTTTCTCTCGCTGAGGAAGGAGCCATTGTTAAAGCTTTTGGAACTTGAGTAAACCACATAAGGATGATGGAAACAAGTATTTTTTGGCCATGATGACTAAACTGGAACTAAATAGTACAAAAAATCTCTACTAAGCAAAACTTTCTACATCAGCCATAAACCAGTCCAAGAAAGTAAAAAAGTCCATGGACAAAATTAAAATGAAATAAACCAGTGTTAAACCAGAACTGAACCAACACCTAACCAGGACTTTGTGTGTCCCATGTCAGTATTTATGAGGCAGCCGCAATGATGTACATACACCTGTGCTGAGCCAGTAAATCTAGCACTAGGACTAAACTAATACTAAGGCCTATGAAAGGACCAGAGGTATCCCCCCTTCTCTACTGTTATATATGGTTATATAATATGGTTGCTCTGATGCAGAGACCTAGGATGACTTATAGACTAGGACTAAATCTAGGCCAAGAATAAACCAGGCATAATTAAGACAGAACTGAACCAGAAATAAACTGGGACTAGATGTGTCCTACTGCAGTGTTTATTTGAGGCTGCCACAGTGATGTAGGATCCTGCGCTGACTCCATAAATCTAGAGTCAGACTATGACTTGACCAAGATAAACCCGTCTTAAACCAGACCAGAACCAGGCCTAAACCAGGACTATGCAAGCCCCCCTTTTTATAACATTATTGTGGCTGTCACAGTGATGTATAGACACGTCCTGACCTTATGAATCAAGACTAGGTCAAAAACAAGACTTAAGACCCGTCTTAAACCAGAACTGAACCAGGACTAAACCAGGACTAAGGCGTGCCCCCCATGTGTACTGTTTATTTGAGGCTGTCACTATGATGTAAGGCCCTGTGCTGGCTCCATAAATCTAACCCACAGCCTATAGGAGCACTGGGGGATTTATGGTAATTGGGAGAGATGAGGGCGTCCACTAATGGCCCATGAAACCTAATCTATGACGCTGCAATACTGAAGGAGAGGAGTCCACGGTCTGATAGTATATTTAACTCTGCACAGACCAAACTGGGGTAAAAGAACCAAACTAACTCTAAATCATATGGAATAAACCAAAACTAGACCAGAACTCAGCGATCAGGTTAAAATGCTTGGACTAAAACAGTGCTTCAACAAGGACAAAACCAGTTCTAGGTCTTGACTACTAGGTATTTACTAAACAAATAACAAAAAACAAGACTGGATGAGATTTAAGACTAAATCAAATCTTAAAGAAGGACTAAGGACTAAACAATGACCAAACAGAGATTAAACCAGTTTTTAGTCAGGCTCAAAACCAGAGCCAAACCAGATCTAAAACTATATCAGAATTTAAACCTGGTTAAAATAAAAACTAAAACCTAATTCGAAGGCCTAAAGAAAGTTCTAATCTTACACTAAATGCAACTAGAGTTACAAAATATGCACAATCCTAAGTGGCCACCAATGAACAGGACTGTCAAACAGCCAAACAGTAACTAATATAGGACTAAATAAGTACTAAGTCCAAGCTGGGCTCTAAACCAGGACTAAACTAATGCAATAAACAGGCCAAGGTCAGAACAAACCCAAACCCAAACTTTGCTACTGTTTTTGCAGGCCTGAGCTAAGATTTATGAGAATATGACAAAAACTAAACTAAAGACTAACATTGAGCTAAAGCAAGAATTGCATACGTATCTATGCAATCTGAATGCTCTGTACCATTCAGAAACATAAACTGAGAAGAGCACAGCTTAACCAGGACCAGGTCTAAACCAGATCTAAACCAGACCAGTTTGACATAGCAAACTCCCTGATTTACTCCTGGAGATTTAGTATTTTACATCCCTCCCAGGACCCTGGCTCTTTTGGACCTGAACATTTTCACTTTCTCGCCTGCATCGACTACCTCAGGATTTATGTCGCTCATTGTGTTTTTATGCTGACACAGACGACTGTTAAAAGCATGTTAACACCACAGCAGAGGATAAACCGCACTGTAAATACTACAATACAACATACACTTGGTATTATGCATTCAGTAGTATTAATACATTCATGTGGTAATGCACATTATATATATTCATTCTGCTTAAAGTTACGTTACCAGTAAACCACTCCCCTTAATCCCTCCATTGACGTTTTTTTCTTTATTGCTTAGTTTCACGGTGTAAGCAGTTGTAGACAGATCTGGAATATTGATCGTAGATTTTCTACTTTCATTGATCAAATGTTGGCATTGCCAAGACAAGTAGATCAACCTCCCACTACTGTCATTTAAGTGGCATGACCAGTGGCATGACCAAATGATATGTGGAAAATAGTGTGACCAATGCACGCATGTAAAAGTAAATTAAATAAAATTAAGTTAAAATGCTTGAAACTAAGTAAATAATGTTCACCAACAACAATATGACACCATCTCTTCTTGTTAGACCCACCTGGGAGACGGGCTAAAGTGTACTGGTCTGCTCATTAACAGGCATTAAAATCATTGGGAATTTGTCATATTCCTGCCTTTTCCCGCACAGAATTCCAGTTGAATTGTGGCATTAGGTTCTAAACACAAGCACCATCTATAACAGAGACCCTTCTTTGACTTGCCAAAGCTTGCTGGTATGTGTTCAAATCCTTGAGAATCTGGTGAGAATTATGGCATTGTGATAAACAGTTTCACTCAAACACAAAACAACAAACCACTCCACTCTGAAGAGCTAAATTATCATTGTTATTATCTCAAATGGAAATGACACTCCAGACAGACCACATAGAACAGAGCGCCCCCCTGTGGAGTGGCTGACTCGAGGCAGAGGCACGGACAGACAGAAGAAAGAGAGAGAGCAGCAGAGTCTGCGTACCGATGGCCAGTTGGGGCAGTGTGCAGCCCAGCCGCTCCGCGATTGCCTGCAGCTCTTTCAACTTCGCCTGCTGACGCCGGCCTTCCTCACTCAGGATCTTGTCCTTCAACCATTGGTAGCCCTGTCGGACACACAGCACACCTGCTATAACCCCAGTGTCAGCCGCAGTGCAGCTCGGAACCAGCAGGGGCCGTCCTTCAACCTGTCCTCTGACATAACTCAGCAAAACTAAGAGCTGTAAAGTATTGTTCTAGTCTAAACAATGTCTTTATCCTACTCTATCTCTGTCATTTAAGAATTCTTATTATCATTCAGTTAAATGTGTCCATTATCAAATGAATAATTCTTGTCCCTAGTCTCCAAAGTCTTCACATTATATTTTCTAAGCATCTAGGTTTTTTCCTAATAATTTCACTTTATTCAACTAATAAGTCTTTGATTTAAAACCAATTTATATGCATTTAATTTAAAAGTCTAAATCAATCTAATCATTGATGACATTTTGACCCAGTTGGATTCCACAAGTCACTCCAGTCATAATAATGCTATTCAATATGAAAACACTCCACTCCAGAGATACAATGTCACAATACAGTCTGTGTCAATTATTCGGTGAAAATGCCACAACAACAACAACAGGCAACACCAAACAACAGGGCAAGCACAGCACGAGAGTTCACAGACCGAAACATCAAGATGGGAACAAGGGTCATGAACCAGGAAGTGCCAAAACAACAATCGGTTGCTTCACAAACAACTACAGACATGCCAGTTCACCACAGAGACACAACAAACCAGTGAGCGTGACCCGATATCCACAAAACATGCTTTGATTAGTTTCAAAGGACGAAGAAAATATTGTCACCAAGTTATTTTTGTTCAAACTAGCCCTGCTCTTGACATTTCAATTGTACATAAATGGATAACAGATTTATAAAACTGTTGAACTGTTATAAATCTAGTATTCGCTGAATGGATTTTTATGGTACTACAGTATTACAACTAGTGATGGTGATACAATTAACAACTGTGCAAAGTGTGTATGAGAAAAAACAATTTGTATGAACTGTATTAACTGAAATAGTTACAAGAGAATTCATCTATAGGTAGAACATACCTGGTGTCCTGCAAGACTAGAGTCAAATATGTGGTAAAATTCAGACTGGAAATATATTAGGGTCTGGGTTATGCTGTGGCCTAATGATTACAATGATGCAGGTGTCTTATTTGAACACAGGACCGATGACATAGGAGTGAAGACTTCAAGACAATTATGATATACAACACAAAGTGACTGAGCACAGACTTGGGAGCAAACCTGAAAGATACAAACAGACCATCAACACAAACACAAAATCCACAGCAAACAGTGAAAGGCAGGGCTGAACAATTTTGTAAGAATTTTGTCAAATTTTTCAGATTTGTGATTAGATGTGCAAATATATTTTCCAAAATCAAGATTGAGTTCACAGTGCGTATTTAAAACATGTCTGGTAGCATTAACATTAAAGACAAATATTAATCATTAAACTCCTACAATAATTACATGCATTTCAGAAAAAAGTAGTGCTCCACGGGGTTATCCCTTTTTCTTTTATGTAATACAGACCCATAGAGAGATATGTTTTTCTCTGCGCAGGTCATTAACCAAATAATTACAGACCTGGCGATTTGCTAATTGCAGCCATTGAAAGTGTGATTCTGATTTGATTTTGGTGATTGTTCAGCCCAGATGAGAGTGACAGGAAACCAGAGGAGTTTTACACAGACTGGGGGTGAGTGGATCCAGGCTGTACCTTCAGAGACGCTCGAGAGTACGGAGGGACCCTGCCGTCGTATTTCCCTGAGATGATTCCACACGCCAGAGGAGACCAGGTCATGGCTCCCACCCCTGAACACAAATGTAAAAAGATGGGGAAGGGTTATAGTGTACAAAGAAGAGAGAGGGGGATGGCCACTTACTTCAAACTTTCATTTTTGAGAACCATTTTACACAAAATAATAACTTTTTTTTTAATGCTTTTTAATTACATTTAATTACAGGCAATTGCATGTTGATAATATGTTGTGTGTTGCATTAAAAACTGACTAAATGTTTTCCTGTTTAATGCAGCTCTATTATTTAAGATTGCTAGACACCATCTATAATTTTCCCACCCATTTCTACTAGTCACCCTCTAGTCCACCATGCTGAGTGACAGGCAAATTTAACCACACACAGCGAAGTGTGAGCTTTCAAAAATAAGTCAGTCTAGTTAATTATATGTTCAGGACTATATGAAGCTAAGAAGCTAAGAACTAAAGGTTTTAAATTATGTTTTTGCCCTTTCATAGACCCTAACTTCTCCAAATGTCACACAAGGAGTCACTCTCCCCTTTTTCAGTGAAATGTTAATACACTTTAACCAACCTAGCTGCACATTTCATTTCTTCTAGAAGCTATCTGAGCTAAGCTAGAAATGTCAGTGTAAATTTATCTCTGAGGTGCACAGCACAAGGCTAAACCCTTCCTCTGGCTTTAGTGCCCCAACAAAATCATTTTTATGTACTGGTCTGAGTCCAGGTGGGGCAGTAATAGCTCTTGCCTCCAAACTATTATCCACTGAGGGCTTGTGTCAGGCCTCACCGATCTTGTGGAAGAGCTCCGGTAGCTGCACCTCCACCTTCTCTCTCTGGAACATGTGATACTCGGCCTGTTCGCAGATAGGAGGGATCTGGTTGAACTGCCGCGCCACGGAATAAGCTTCCTAAAAACATAATGGGAAAAGCCAAAGTGAAGTCTGGGTCATTATACGCACCAGATATAGAGGACAATAAAGTGTAATAGAGAAAAAATTTAGCAGGTAAGTGATACTGGTAAAGATACTGACGCAGAGAGAGTATTACACTTCTATGGGGCACTCATTGTTTCCACACGACATATTTAGATCACCGGGTAACCTTTTATCGGATTGAAAATGTTAAAATAAAATTGCATTAATTCATTTCGGTTTAGTTTTTAACGGTCTGAGTTCCCCTTCCTTTTGCTCTCTGTGCCAAGTCGCTCCCCCTTCAGAATGCAATCACAACATAATCAGTAGCCATTCCACTAATGAAACTACTGCAGATCACATCAGGTTTGTGAAGTTGTACTTTATTATTTTGTATCCTGCTCTTGCATATTTATGAAAAATAGCTGTACGGGAGCATGGGTGATGTAGGATTGCAAGCTGGGGTTGCAGGATACTCAAAGATGCAAGGATCACATACAAAACCACTGCAGGCATGTTTTTGATGAGGGAAATAACCTGATAGTAAGTTGATTTTGACAATCTTTAACTATAAAACTTATATTTCTTATAGCTAAGTAGGATCGATGTGTCCACGTTTTGGAACTATAAATTCACAACTGTAGGATTAAAATTTTCTGCATAATTTATCATTTGTTTTTTACTTCAGTACACATTTGTTTTCTCATAAAAACCACGTCCCTCATCTGACGTTAATATAGGACAGCAGATAAACCCATGTAGCCTATCTGGACTATAATGTACAACACAGTATATATCCGCAAACATGAGTCTCACCATTATCTCCATGGGGCTCCAGCGAGACGTGCCCCAGTACATAGCCATGCCTTGATTTATCACATGGGTCATCGCTCGGACCGTCTCTGCAACAAAACAATGGAACAATTCATTACTCCAACTGTGCATCTCATCTGTCACCACAAGCGAATGGAAATGAATGAGCCGAAAGAACTGAGGCGTAGAAGAAGGAAAAAATGCAATATTCAATGACAATGAGCTGTTAAAGGACTTCGTTATCTGTGAAGACATGTGAAGTTTTGTATATTGGGTATATGCTTTAAAAATACTGTAGAAATTCTGTAAAATCAAAACTACCTAACTAACAAGGTACATAAAGTAATAGTATATGCACATTGGTGGGTAATTTTGCAGTCATTTCATACTTGCTGAAGATTTTCACATCTCTTTTTTGCATACTGAAGATTAAGAGGATTACAAATGTATGTAGGTGCTGAGAATATTTTGCTAAAATTATATTGTTGTTTCAAATTATAGCAGGAAAAAGACAGAGATATTAGATTATTTGATTCAATTTGATGATCATAAAGAAAAAAATTTACTAGTGTTAGAATATGCCTAAGCAAATATTAGTATATAACTAAACTATATGAAGTAGATATAGTAAATTTAACTTAAGATTCAAAAGAACAAATAGGGTAGGATAGGGTTTCTGAAGATTAAAATGCTGCTATCATTTAGAGTAAAATCCTGCTTACAATCCTCAAACACAGGCTGATAAATTCATGTTTGTTTCTATAAATAAAATGTGTTGAGGATTATTTTCCTATTAACTCACGGAAAGACTCTGTGAATGTCAGCGAGGGATTACGGGCGCGCAGCTCTCTTACTGTTCGACAGGTTTCTAAGCTGAAAAACACAAATGTGTTTTCGCCAAATGGATTATCAACTGACCTTTAGCTGCGGTGTATGTGTAGTTGTTATCCTGAAGTAATGTGTCTCCGCTGACTCTCTGTACTACTGATACTGTGTTATGTGTGTGTAAATGGAAATCTAAAGATAAAAGAGTGTACTGTCATGTTAACATGTTTGACGCTGCTAACAGAAGCTAAAGATATATAGATGTTTTAAATTAGATGCAAGTTAGGACTGCTTGACTATAAAAAAATCCCAAATAACTTATTTAGATTCAGAAAACATTATTTATTATTTAAACTGTGATAAATTGAAACATTAAAATCCAAATCAAAAGTTCATTTGTAGAAGTTGTTATCAATTAGTAGTTTTGTGATAGATGTTTTAATTAAAAGCCAATAGATTTGACAAGTAGATTTGACAAACTGGATATTTTGCCATAGGGATCACTGCAACATCGCACTTCCAGCCGTTGTGAAAAACGCCTATTGACCTCTCCTGCTATATTTACTGCCACTTATTTAGAAGTATTATTACCATTTTTGATATATATATTTTTTACACTTCTTATTGTTATATATTGCGATGTGTGAGCTACTGTGTCCAACTAATTTCCCCTGTGGTTGGTCCAAAAATGCAATCAAAATAATACAAGTCAAAAATTATATGATTTGGAAGAGGTTTTGCTTATTAAAATGGATGGTGAAATGGGTGAATGTGAGTCTTGTTTAACCAGGCCATCTGTGATTCTCTGAGCACTTACAGAGCAAAGAGAGGTGAGCCTTGTTTATTTTGGTTTAAGTAGATATTGCAGTCAGTTGGCACTTTTATACAAGGGCAGTAACTCATAAGAGAACTATAATAATCAGATAACCCACTAATTAGATTTGATTTTTAATGTCTGTTTACATACGCATAAGAAATAATCAAACATATGTGTGTAATAATACTTGTTCACATGGAATGTTGTTCATTTAGCTGTAATATTCCACAGTATCTCATATCTCCAAGGAGAATATTTCAGTTTTCAGATTTCTGTTTCCATGGAATCATGCAGGTGACTTTCCATCTCCAGAAAGTTACAAACTATCACTTAAATGTTTGTCTGGCCTTTTTGCATAGTTTTCTTGGTCCAAATCTGCAATAGCACGATCAGATTTTTAGTGTGCATGTAAACATAGCCAGTATATTTATACATTTATAAAATATAATCTGAGGATAATTTAAATAAAGAAAAAAATTTGACTATAGAACCTTTGAAATGAATGTCTCACAGGAAACTGTAGCTAAAGCATAAACAGGGACAACACAGCCAACAGTGTAATTTTATAAGATAATCATCCAAAAGGTATTTTCTGTTGCTAAGGTAACCAGGTTTCTTGTTAGTTTACATGTGTTAATAACCCTAACCCGTACCACAGCTGTTACAGGAATAGCTTAAACTTAAATTATCGCATAGCATGATTAAACTGAAGCAATAGGCTCACAGCACATTGCATTATCGAGGTGTGAACTGCTGTTGTTGTTCCTGTCAAACTGTGTCATTTATATGCATTGTAAAACACTGGTTATAATCACACCTCAAGTCAATAATGCAAATGTCTACTTACACGTAGGCACACAATGTTAAACCAGGAGCCAGAAATCGAATAAAAGCTAGAATAGGGAAGCATGTTGTATTCCAATGCATTGTAAAGAGGAAAAGATGGACAGGCTGAGGAGGGTGATGGTTCTACTGCAGCAGTGGTGGTGATTAGACTTGGGGTTTATTGTTATGAATGAGTTACCACAGTTTGATCGGCTGAGTTCAAAAAAGGTGTCAGGTTGTGATATGCTGACATGAAGTAGGAAGTGTAGGAAAAAAACAACAAAAACCTTCCAAAATAAACACTGTTCACCACTCTTTGCCCTGTAAGTGCTCAGAGAATCACAGATGGCCTGGTTAAATAAGGCTCACCCATTTTACCATTTTAATATGCAGAACCATATCTGAACTTTAGCATTTTAAACAACACAAGCTACATGTGGCTTAGGGGCGAGCACGGGAGATACTTGAAGCAAAGGCAGAAAGTTGGCCTGCGCCAGACCTTTTGACCTTGACCCAAGAGGAAGTGCAGATGCTAACCGGACCAGCTGAGCCCACACATAGCTGCCATTTTAAAAGGTCTCCTCCTCAGCATCTCTCTGCCTTCACTGTGGAGGTGGGAGCGCCCGGACACAACACGGACGATATAAAAATAAACCCAACAACTGTCTTTATAGAAACAGAAGAGGAGTATTATTACTAAGCAGTATTCCCAGATCAACTGCATCAACTCGTGGAGTCATAGATCAGAATAAAATATATGAGTAAGACGGAGAGGGAGTTATTTTCAGATATGCTAAAATGGGCATTTGAGTGAGTTTGACAAGTTTCAAACTATATTTCTATAATTCTATTTTTATGACTATTGTTCGGAACATCTCCAAAGCTATAACTTTTGTGGGATGTTTCCGGTCTGCAGTGGTCAGGTTCCATCAGTAGTTGTTGTGTAAGGCCTTCAATATTAAATTAAAATAAAACAAAAGCAAAAAAAACATGGCTTCAAGTTAAAAGTAAATTTGGATAATGTTAGAAAAATTACAAGTTAGTCCCAGTCTCCACAAGATGAGTAAAATGTAATATCCCAACCTAACATTTCGACTGTGTATGTATGTGTGTGTGTGTGTGTGTCAATGTTACCTTCCATAGGTGTGTTGGGATCTGGTCTATTTGCAAAAACCACATCCACGTAGTCCAACTGGAGTCTCTCTAAAGATGCCTTTAAACCTAAAAGGGAAATGTAAATGTACATTGTAATAATAAAAACAGCATTCTCAAAACTGAACCACCAACTAAAAGCACATTCATAGTTATAGGTTAATTATAAAATATTTTAAGGCTCAATAGGAACCGTTACGGTGCACCAGAATACATATTTTCTTTTATTTGGTCTATTTTATTCACTGTATCCTTACTTTTGTTCATATATCTCCTTCTTACCAAGTGCTGCACATTTCTGGTTTTCATTTCATTTAAAAAAACTAATCAAAACCTGAATAATTAGTGCATATAGAAAACCCTCTAAAATCCAACCAGTTAATTATTCAAACGAGGTTGCATTCCCCAGGAGGCGTCACCGCTATGGGAGCATTTTGTTGTTGTTTTGTCAGCATTTAATCCAATAATCTGCAGCTCTGAGACGTACCTTCTATAATGTGTTTTCGGGATAAACCTCTTTCGGTCTCAGCTCTGTAAGAAAACATACAACATCAGAGGCAATTACAGGAAAAAATGAAAACGCTGGTATCCTATATGAGGAACTATTGGATTCCTCAGTGGAAAAACTAGGAAATATATCTGGACTGAAATATGAACGGTGACCTGAGCAGAGAGGAGTTAGTTTTAATTTACAATCATGAGGGTACCACTTTTTCAAAGAAGAATCAATCAAAAATAATGAAACGATTACTTACTTCCCACCCCAGAAAATCTTTGTCGTTATGACCAAACTTGAACGCCTACAGAAAGGAAAGAGCGTTACAACCATTTCATTTACAACAGCAGTGAAATATACTGTATAGACATGGCTTAAATTAGAGATCGATTGATGTGGTTTTTTTCATGGCTAATAGAGCAACTGATGGCCGATAAGCTCTGTCGCTGTTTTTGGGCTGATATGTGGGGCGGATTTATATTATTTTACCCAAATTATTTCATTTAAATTTGCTACAAAGTCACCCACGGCCATTTTTTATCTTAAACTTTTGAGAAAGCTATGTCGTCATGTTTTGCGCAGTTATCTCTTTGCACTAAAGTGTTCAAATATAGCTTTGTATAAAGTCTCGTCAAGCCAAACAAAATAAAATAAAATAAATTAAA
>JACN01050262.1:0-11919 GCA_000787155.1 Scartelaos histophorus
AACATCTCCATGGAGACAAACAGATTTCAGACTCTCCAGTGTAAATTACATAATACAGCTTTAGGCCCCCATCTGGAATATTTTCTCCTACATATCTTTTTTTACCTTCTTCTCTTGCATTGTCTTTCTCTTCTTCGTCTTCCAAGTTGGGCCGACCTAGCGCTGCCAATCACACGCCTCCAGCTTGGCCTCCTGGCACTTTTGGAGTTCGTTCTCTCTCTCTGTTCGGTCGACTGAAACCATCTCTCCGCTCACAGCTCCACATTTGCATAGCGACGCTGGGAATACAGTGTTTTAGTAGAATGAATATATACAGTGCACAACCTCTGTCTCTCCACATGCTCTCATCGCTCAGCTCCCGCCGACAAACAGATGTTGCTTCATTCGGGTTATTACTGGGGACTATTTGTTGATTTCTGATTTAGAAGCTTTACCCATATGGCTAATTTTGCCAATATAGGTTTTGGATATATTCTATTGTTTACATGACTTTGTTCTTTGTTCAGTTTGGTCTTATTTCATTTTTGTTTCAAGAAAATACATTTTTCAGGAAACTCTGAAACCACATTCGTTACTGACAGAGGATTGGCTGTAGAATCCTCTTGTTTAAATAACTCAAGATGATTACTGCAGATTAGAAATGGCCGAGTCTCTTCATATATGAAATACGGTATAAGATCATTTACTCTGTGTGACTTGTTTTGTAGATGTTCAGTTGTTGTTGTAGTAATGTAATCTGTGGTGGTTTGCGGACACGCTCTGACACTCGTGAGCACACGGCATCATTTGTGGCTCTTCTGTCTTTGTTGAGCTGAAGGTCTCAGATATAAAGGCACAGAGACTCCATTTATATGAATACACAAAGGAGGGAGAGGCACTGGACTGAGCAGCACCATCAAACATAACCTGACAGACAAATGGAGAGCGTGTCACCTTAGAATCCGTTTCTACAGTTTCTTTTTTTCACTGCCATTTAATGTCTCTTTCTCTCTTTTTTCGTTTTAATTTTATGTTGATGGTTTAGGTTTTGATTTGTTTGTATTGTGATATTATTGCATTTCTCATTCTGTAAAGCTCTTTCAAATACTTTGCCTTGCCTTTATATAGTTATTTTTCCTTTTTTTCTTTAAGGGGATTCGTCACTTGCTTGTTTCTGTGGATATGTCACTGCTCTCCCTTTAATGTTCCATAATGTGGCATTAAAAAAACAGCTCAAAATCACAAAAACAGGCATTCTGACTGTGAATGGGGTTGCCTGTCCACAGAGCTGACCAGTATCTTTGGTTTGGTCTCCATGAATATAAATTGGTTTAATACCACACTGTGAAACATTCCAGGCAAAACAATAATATCACCATGGAGAAAAGCCTTTGATGGATGCTCCCCCCAGAAAAGTTGCACAATGCATCTTTAAAGGAACTGTATGGAGACTCTGATAACAGTGTAAAAAAGTATTACAATCACAACTGAACCTGGATTCCCTATGTCTTAAGTAGGGGACACATACATGTTTTTTGTCATTGTCAGTATCACAACATTCTATTGGCCAATGTTATTTAATACAGACAGGGTCAGCTAAAATTAATATTTTGGAAAATATTGTTAGATTTCTGCTGTAACACAGTCAGTTCTTCAGTCTCATCGCTAATATGCTCTATTCATGTTACGTCACAAACCAGGAAGATGTTTGGAAACCATGATGACTTTTGGTGTAGTTACCAACACTGGGCTCACCTACGACTGTGATAAAACCCAGTGAAGTAAATGTGATCAGTGGTAAAATGAAGACCTCATACGTACGAATTGGCGCCCTCATCTCTTCTAATCGCTTGTACTCAATGTGCTCAGAGTTGTGCGTCAGTGGGGAAATTATGAAAACTGACGTTGTAATTGTTGATTAGCCGAACATAACAGAATGCTACAATGACATGTAGATGAAGAAAACTGGGCCATTTCCTAATTTTTCCTAAATTTTGTCTGGAGTTGTCTTTGCATGTTTCAAATACATCTTCCTGGTTTGTGATGTAACATGAATATTCCCTCCCTGAGCTGCACAGGCTGCTCTTGCACCGACTCATGTTTGGCTGCACGTTCTGGGGTTTTAAGGGACTTCAGTAAAATCAGTTTTGCCCCAGTACAGCTATATTGTGGAAGTAGCTCTTGAGTGAAATTAGACAGATGTCGGCTTTCTGCATCTAATTAGTGTTTTATTCCCAGTGAAACAGAAAGTACCCCATTAGCATGATAATGTTTGCTAGCTTCACTGTGATGATAAATTCCAACTCTAGCCTCTTAAAGTTGTGAAAAGCACTTACATCTCATCATGGTGAATAATAAGGATCATCCAAAAGTGAGTAATACGTTTGGACTGCTGCAAAAAAATGAAGTGGTTGTGTTTTCCATGTTTTTAAGACGGTAAAAATCGGGTCCAGCATCTTTTCAGTTTCAATTTAAACCAGCTGAATTTCAACATTGGAACTGGCAACTTTAATGAGACTCATGTGAGGTTAGTTCTGCTTTTTGATTGGATTTGATTGGCTACTCTGTCAATCAAATCAAAGTAATTTCCCTAGTGGATCAAAAAAGTCTGTCTAAGTCTAAGATAATTGCCATGAGAACCAAAACACCAACGCATACCATAAACAACTTTGCCATCATACCCAATATTTTAGTATTTTAGAATAAATCAGCATTACATTTGCTATCAGCTTAAGTTTGTCCCCATGGAGTTTAGTTTTTTGGACACTCCAGGCAAAGTAATAACAGTGGGCGGCGTACCCTTCATCAGAAAAATTACACTGTACGCCTTTAATTTTTATTTTCATTTTGGTATTTTAAAATATACCAGATGCCCTTTCACGGTTTATCCAGACTTTGGAGCTTAGTATAATAACAGGAATCCAGTGCCATTCAAAGTTGATTATGGTTTGTATGTTGAGCTATCTGACACTTTATTTTGTACCATTTTCAAGTAGTTAAATATGCATCCATAAGTGCAGGAGTGAGTTATGGACAGAAGTGGTGCCAAGCTTACATCTTCTCTCAAACGATAAAACTGCTGAAACTTCATGAAGCAAAAAGTCTGCTTTGAGTCATTTCCATCTGCAAAAAAATTATCTAACCAATTCAAATCTAACCTTATTATAGAAAACATTTTTGAACAGAAGAATGAGGACTACAAAACTCATTCTGACAGCAGAAGTGTTTTGCTTTCCATGTTATAACATTCCTTCATCAAAAACATGCCTGAAGAAGTTTTATATGTCATCCATGCATGTTTGAGTAATTGGCGATCTCCCCTGCCGTATTTTTTGTTTCACTTACTTTGTTTTCCAATAGTTTTCTTAAAGTTGAAGTACTGAACACTAAATCAACATATTTGCTAGTTAACTGTGTATATGGTGTCTCACGATCTCTTCTGGCAATTTTAGTGCAAAACAAGGTGAATTCACTGCTTTCGGTTCAAAAGCAATCAAAAACTGAGTGTGGGCTCCATCCAGTGGCCACTACAATTTCAAGTACATCATGACTTCACGCAGGCATTTCCGATCACAAACACGTGGCTGCAGGGGCAGAGTCTGAAGTGCAGATACCTGTTAGACCATTGTTCTGCCCATAGTAAAAGTGTGCTTCAGTAAAAGGTTAAAATGGTTCGTAATAATTTAGTTATAAATATAGCATAATTCATCTCTTATTATTTCATACTAAAAACTGCCATTTTGTTAAACGTAATATCGAAGTACTCTAGGTTTGGTTCATTTGCATCTTATTTTGAAGGCCCCAGGAAACAGTCATTGCATTATGGGTAACAGAAGCAGAATTCAGTCAGATGAAACATGTTACAGAAAACCTGCTTGTTCTTATCTTCCTGTCTGTTAAATCGAATCTACACCTTTGAAAGCAATGGCTCTACGTTTTATATGTGTTTGGTGATTTAAAAAAGTTCTATAAACTCTGTTGTAGAGATGGGATTTGCACCTGTTATTACCAAGAATTAGACCAAGCCCATGATCTTTCTAGCTCAGTAGCACTATGTATTATGCTATTTTTCTGTTGCATTTGTATTGTATTAAGAAGCTAATGTACGTTTTATTTGTTTGTTTTCCAGTTTCACTCAAGCTTTTCATGCCACAATTGTAAGGAATTGTAAGCTGTCTAGAAAACTGTATGAAAGGAGCAAGATGCTCAGTTTCTTGGCTCATTAAAGCAGAGTTTGGCTTGCTGTTGATCTGCGTTAACGTACACGGCGTATCCAGCACATAGTGATAAAAGTACAAACATACTAGTCCATATATACCCCTATATGCTCCTCCTCCTCTCACTCTCCTCTTTAGTTCTCCAGGTACTGCTCAGTTTAGCACCTCTGTCTGAAATGTGTGTGTGGGTGAAGTTTAGTCTCAATTTAAATTATATTGTAGTATTTGGCAACTTCACGTAGACATTTTTGCAAAATAAATAAACTCAAAATCAGCAGAGCAGCAGTTTGTTTTGATGACATTTACAATGGCATAGGGCATTATGATCTACATGTGTCATTGATTATAACTATAAGCATAGTATGTCTTCTCTAAGTTCTCTAAGTTTCATACACTGGCAGTGAATTGTGTTGTTGTGTTCCAGGGCAAGATACTTCACTTTTGTCCCAGGGTGGGGCTGACATAGCCTTACATAAAGTGTGAGCGAGGAAAGAAGTAACAATGCATCAAACTGTGAACAACTTTGAAAACTTTTTGACAATGTTAGAAATCCATATGCAAATGATTTCAAAAACAAAATTGGAAGGAGACATCCACTACCTCCCTGCAACCGTTGAATTTACATGATCTGTGTAGCATGTAACACCTGCTATTATGTGCACAGAGTAGACTGTGCCTAGTCATCTAAATCATAGTGTTTCTCTGTACACTTAGGGACATATCTTCAGCGTCTTTAACTAAAGACAGTTGGGACAGCAGCAGATGACAAGCTGGACAGCTGCTCCTCAGCATGAATGAACTCGGCTCCCAGTGAGTTAAAAACAAACCAGTGAAGCTGTATAGCTGTGCTATAAAAGTCTGCCTTTGACAGTCTGTGCAATCAGGTAATCTTTTTTTCTTACTGCACAAATTATGACTAAATGCTTTTTAAAACTCATTTGGAGGAGATGGCTAAAACAGTCATCTTTATTCTTTGAAATGGCTTTTTAATTTGAAAACACAAGACCTCGACTGGCGCCGATGATTGAGCTCTTGTGTGTCAAGGTAAAGTTTAGAATGATCCTGCAAATGAAACAGCTTTGTTTTTTTTAAAGACAAACGTGACAGACAGTTGCTGGTAGTTGTATAAGCAAATAGATTTGGAGTTTGATCCAGGCTCTGACCAGTCCCTCCTGTTTTTGTGCCACCGGGCAGGACACATTACCCTTCCAGTCTGTTTGAATGTGGTGTATGAGTGGCAGTCAGTAGGGATGTCCAGTATATTGCTGGTTACATCCATATTTGAATGGTTTCATATATAATCATTAAACGTGAGCAAATTGTATTGTATAAAAAAGAAAATAAATGTTATTTTTTTTACTCAAGAGGAAAGTTAATTTGTGACCTTTAAAAGCTTTGTAGTCCCCCCCAAAGACATATGATTTTGATAGAATTTGATATATGATTTATTGCATGTTACTATCAGTGGGTTTGTATCTATCGTGTTTATCTCTATGGGGAATGTTACAGTGTAGTTTTGTGCTGCTGATCTGTCACCTCCAGAAAGTTACATACCTTTTATAATTGCAGGATTAAAATATTGACAAATATTGGTTATGAGCCACAACAGCAAGTCAGATATTAGTAGATCCGACAATATGCCTCTGTCTCTGTGAGGCAGCCTCAGTGCAGCTGTGCTTACAGAACAACACAGAGTGTGGGCAGAGAATGAAGAGCCACCTTTTCTAGTGCTTAGTTTGCTTGTGAAGCCCAATATATATAAGACATTATTATTTATTGTAGGATGAACCAGAATGAAACGGTGCACAGCCATGTTGTTATTCCAGATTTGAAAGTGAAAATGTTTCAGGAAAAACACACTACAAACATTTAGACAAAAAAAATATTTGTTTTGTAAATGTCTGTGGTTTTTGTTTTGTTTTTTTGTTAGGTTTTTTTGTCACAATCTTTTTTTGAAATTGTACTAAACTCACTTTGCTTTTGAAAATACGGCTACGAACAATAAACTGCAAGCCATTTTCCAAATGTTGGAAATATTTTTTTGCAAATAAATTCTGCTCATTTCTGAATCTGCAGACTTCAACACAGCTTCACATTTGTTTTTAGTATTCTTTGTCCTTATTCGTTGTTCATTTGGTTCACTGTTGGCACACTCATGTTCCCCAAAATAAAACAAAAATGTACTGTATATACCTTTGCACTTGGGAAATAAACCACCTTGCTGAAAATGTGGATTAAATTGAATAGATGAAAATTGTAATTTTAGATGTCCTCCTGTGTCATCTGTCTAATCAAACCATCCGTACTGTTAGCGGTACAATCACATACATCACAGATGGCCTTTTTTCATATTCAAAAGCATGATTCAAAAAGACTACAGCTTCACAAACCTGACTGATGCAATGCACAGTAGTTTTTAATTTTTTATTATGATATTTTCTGTGAATCAAACATTTTCAACACTATAAAAGGCAACATGGAGATCTAAATGTTGTTTTTTTGCAATTCATACCTAATGTAACCGTAATACCCACTCTTAAATAGTTACTTAAGTAAATGTAGCAGAGTAAGTACAAGATTTTCATTCACTGACTTTAATTTCACTTTGTCTCCCCACTCGCTGTATTGTCTTGACTTGTAATATTCCCCACTATTCCAGAACTGAAAACCAGTCATCCCGCTCAAAATCAATACCCATCACAATAGAAAAAAAACTAGTGCAAATATCAGCTAGCTAGCACATTTTCTGCCTACATGCAGCCTTTTGTTGACAATCAAGGACGCAGTCAATAGTGCGGCCGAAATAAGCCGCTGTGATTTTAAATACATTCATGGACTGTGAGACGGCAGTGGTAGCGGCTCGGTGTCACTCGCATCCATATTTCATTTTTCATTCGTTTTGCTGGCTCTGATTATGCACAGTGAGCCACAATGCGTCTTGTCGTTGCCTCGGGTCTGGTGGCGACGCGCTGCTCTGAAGATGCACAAGGTCCGCCAGTGGCTCAGAGCGGCTGCAGATCTGTGGTGTAGCCTGAGCTTTAATTTTGACTGATGTAAAGAGAGCTGGCTGTGTGACACTGTATTTCTTATACTGGCAACATTTGAGAGCACTGAGAGGTTGAAGTTGACAAAATCTGAAGGCTGGCTGAACGTTATGGTAAAATTATTGTTACTGCAATATTGGCACACATCATATTATTCAGTTTGCATTCATTTTTGACAGTTTTATATAACAGAATATCATTTTCAACTCCATGCGTTCTAACATAGATCTAGACCACCCGAGAACTAAAGTAAAAAAAATTTGTAAAATATAATATGTGTGTAAATCCAGTATAGTTTCGATCAAAAGTGTTATTTTTCATCTCTACATCACAGGAAACAAAACATATTGTAGTTACACTGTGTTATTTAAATGTTTTACTCCTTACTCTTTATACTTTAAAAGAAATATTTGTGATCATTTTCTTATATTACCTTGAACCTTGCTGTATCAAACTATCTTTTGCAATATTAAAAAGGCCCATAATATGATATTTTCTATGTTATAATGCTGTTTCTTCATCAAAAACATACCTGGTATTTAGTTTTGTTCCATTCACACATGTTTAATACACAAATCCTGCATATTTAGGTTTAAGAGTTCTCTCAAATGGAAAACAGTGTTCCGTCCACTGTGCTCCACTGTGTTTTTGAACTCCATACACCTTCACTAGAATCACTTGGATCATTTCAGCCCTGAAAGTGGCAATCTTTACTGAACAAAAGACAAAATATAACTGTTAACTTGAAAACTGCCGCTTTGTGACATAACAAGGTGGAACGGAGAATTGGAGACACTGACAAACGAATAAAAAATTTTTACTGAAACGTGTGAATAAAACGAAACACAACTCCAGGTATGTTTTTAATGAGGTAACAACATTATAAGATGGTTTAAACCTCATAAGAGTCAACTTTATATATATAATATAATCAAATACCGCATGCATTCCAGTCAGAAAATTGACATTCCAGAAAATAAACATGTCTTCCATAACTAATAATGGACACAGCTATACATGATGAGTGGGCACATACATGTTTAATATGTCAGCAGGTGAAGTAGTGATACGATATGACCAGAGGCAGGTTTACGGTCCAACACAAATCAAGTTTATTGTCAGCAGCATATGAGCAAGTGATTGGTTCCCCCTGAATCTATCATTTTTATTTCAGCAATACGTATTCTACTGTATGTCATATCCATAGATCAGTGGTTCTCAAATTATTCACACCAAGTACAGTATGTTTGGCTTTCCCAGATCTATTACAAAACCATGGCTGAAAATATAGTCCACTACCAGTCAAAGTTTGGACACACTCTTTTTCATTGTACTTTTTCTTTAAGCTCACCACTTTCTACATTTTGTATACATACTGAAGACATCAAATGTATGAAGCAGGATCTATAGTATATAGCAAAGAAAACAAGTTTTAAAAGTATCCTCCCTCTGCTTTGTCAACAGTGCTGCAAACCTTTGGCCTTCTCTCAATGAGCTTCTAGATGAAATGCCAAAAGTGCAAAGAAGTGGTCAAAGCAAAGGGCCGCTATTAAAAAAAAACAACAAAGACATTGATATAACTAGTTTTGAGTATTTTTGTTTATTTTTGTTTATTACATTTCATATGTGTCATTCATAGTTTTAGTGGGAATCTTCAATCAATAATAATCAATAGTAAATAATCTCAGAAATAAAAGAAAAGGCTGTCAAAACTTTTGATGGATAGTGTACATATGGAAGAGAAGATGCCCATGTTCCATCAGCAGGACCTGATACAGGTCCTTTTTGTACAGTTTTGTACAGTTTACAGTTTGTACTGTGTAACCTATTCAACTAACATCACTTTACATTCTAGAAAATATTAATTCAACATGACATTGAAAGACTGTAGGTTTCTGTTCAAGGATGCATTTCAGGGTGAAGCTATTGTGTAAGCAAATGTTTATAAGGGTAAGGTATTTATGGATTTCATGTGAAGGATATTCTGCATTTGAAATATCCTTCAACCAGTGCTGCTGGGTAACCTGTCAGGAGCGGCAGGGACCCGTCTTGACAATAGCTCAAGCTAGTCTTGATCTGGACTTCTTTTTACCTGTGGTACATGTTTGAAGCTGTTGTGCCCAGAGGAAACCCATCCCACTCACTATATTTGTGTTTTAATAGTTTCCATAGAGAACAACAATGTACTGGATTCATATAGCACCTTTTAAGACTGCCAAAGTGCTTTACAGTGCATTATTTATTCATTCCACTCTCAATGGCTGTGACTGACAGACTGCCAATCTGTGCCACCGGTCTCTCTGACCACCAACACTCGCACATTCACATGGTACAATAGCTGAGTGGCTTAGTACACATGCTTCACAGCAAGACTCTTCTTTGTTCAATCCCCCACTCCTTTCTGTGTTTGAGTTTGCATGTTCTCCCCATGTGGGTGTTTTTCTTCTGAGCACTGTCCAAGCCGAACAACAACGTCATGGAGATTGGTCTCTGGGCAAGTGGCTTCTTGACCCAGCCCCATGCATCTGTGACAGTGAGTGATGGGTCAAGTGCAGGACAAATTTCTTTTACTCCACTTTTAGGCAAGGTGAGTGAAGAGTCTTGTCTAAGGCCTTCGAGATGGGGAACCAGTCATCTAACCACTGAGCTACTGTCGCCCTGAGATTGCAAAGTTGTATGCTGTTTTGTGGAGCATTCACAACAACAAAACTCCATGAAAGGTGAAATGTTTTGGATGCTCCACCCCAAAACTTTGAATTGATACAGCACATGAAAAGTGTATGGTATTTTTAAGCAGATTCAATTATTTAACTTGAGTAGAAGTGGTATTGATATGATTCCGTGCATCCATTTCAGTGGACAGCATAAATGTTTTATCATTCCCCAATGGGCTGCAGTCGACTTAAGAACATGTAGTTATTAATATTTATAACAGTGGATGTGTGCAGGCAAGTGTACTCTGTGGTCATGGCTAGGTTCAAATGTAATCAATAATATTGTCTTCAAATACAGATGGTGTATTGATTCCTTTATACAACGACTTACAGGGGGTGTGTGAGGCAATAAAGCACAATGGAAAGAGGTTACTTTGGGTTAAATAGACAAAGCGGCTGGCTGCCTTCAAACCAGAAAGTTGCATGTTCCAAACTTGCTTCAGGTTCCTTTTTTTTGTGTTGTTTTAAAACTTTAGTGCTTTATTGTCCCATGGCAGAGAATCTAAATGCTAACTTTACTTACAGTTAATCTGATTTACCTGCACCAAAAAGCATCTGTGGGGTAAATTTAATATTTTCTACAAAATAAAAATATAAAATATACCCCATGCCTGAAGTAGTAACTTACAAGTTAAATTATACCATTTCTAGCAGCATACTTGTACTCCTACTTGAGTAACAGTAGTCTTCCCACTGTAAGTCTACTATGAGTGACAAAAGCTTCATGTTGACAATATTAAATGATTTGAACATGTTGTGCAATATTTCATTTTTTGTCCTCAAATTACACTCATTTAAAATTATAAATCAGATGGTTGATCTTGACAGTTACCCTTTAAGTTACGTTAAATTAAGTTGTACTCTTATTTTGACAAATTTCTTGGACCACTACGTCTACTTGACTAATATAATTTTGAAGTAATATTATTCTTGACTAAAATGTTTTTCTACTCAGCCCACTTCTTTTTACATATAGGTTACACTAGATGTTTGCTATAACTTATCTTCATGTAGCTTTTAACTTTCATTTTTCAACTTTTCTTCACAAA
The DNA here is from genome assembly GCA_000787155.1 of Scartelaos histophorus. NCBI lineage: Eukaryota > Metazoa > Chordata > Actinopteri > Gobiiformes > Gobiidae > Scartelaos > Scartelaos histophorus. The sequence continues at coordinate 11,004 of JACN01050262.1, forward strand.
CTGACACTTGACTGACCTGAGACTTTATTAAGTATTTACCACAGGTACTATCCCATCAAAAGGAGAAATTAGAAAAAACATGCTTGGGTTTTTTAACCTGAACAACAAGCAGATTTAAAAATGAACCACTTTCTGGGATCAAAAGGCATTGATTTAGCCCAAAGCAAACTTCACTGACATCGTTACCGCCCTGAAGATGGGCACACTTCAAAACCCTCAGAGCGTGCTTGGCTGGTTTGAGTTACATTTTTTATTAAAGGTGTGCACTTTCTAGTGGAAGGTCTGGATGCTTGTTTCATGAAGATAACATTGCCTTGCCTGGGAAGTTCCACAGTTTGGCATTAAATCTGTCTGTCTTCATGGAAACAACCCAGGCTTAGTTACATACTGGATCAGATCTGGATAGCCATGCAATTAAAATACTCCTAATTAAATGCATTCAAATGAATGTGTTTAATGCCATACTGTGGAACATTCCAAGCCATGTGATAACATCTCTATGGAGACAAGCATGTTGTGCTTGTCAACCCTTTTAATTTATTGCAGGTTACGGAAAATTGACTGAGAGAATTCAAAACAACACTTAAATTAGATTTTATTCTTAGAAAATGTCCTTGAACTTTAATGGGACTGGGGGATTCTAGTTATGAGGCCAGATCAGGACTATTCTGCAGGGACAATGAAGTATTCTCCAGGGACAATGAAGTATTCTCCAGGGACAATGTAGTGTTGTAATTTCCACATGTTCCATTCATGTGGATGTAAACAGCAGCACTTAAATGGGCCAACACACTCAGAATACACAGCTGAAGATGTGCTATAAGGGTCTATGACATATAAGGATTTTCAACAGGCAAATTATAAAACTTAATTTGTGTTGAACTTTTTCAAAATGTACAATGTCAGGTCTGCATAA
>JACN01010933.1:0-20592 GCA_000787155.1 Scartelaos histophorus
GACAGAGAGACAGAGACAGAGAGACAGTTCTGGGTGACTTTTTAAATGACTGAGGCAAAAGTGTCAAGGTGATGAAAAGAAGTAGGAAATCCTAAGAGGTGCAGGACAAAAGGCTGTGTCACTAGAGTCAAACCAACTCTCTGACATCTGGTTTGGCTCCCCAAATGTCTAGCCAACTTTTTAAAATGCAAAAAATATTTTAACAGGATGAATACTGTCTAAAGGAAAAAGGAGGAACGGGAGGAAAAAAAAAGGGAGATAAGGTACACACGCTATGAGGCAGAGGGGGGAGCCCACGTACCCCTATCGAAGCATTTAACTCCCCCATGGTCACCTGTTTGGCGCGCTCCATGGCCTGGACCACCTGTTGTTGATGCTGTGGAAAAACAGAGTCACAATTGTTCAGTTTTTAGCTTCAACAACATTTTCATTGCCATCATATTGTTGTATAGTGTATTTATATATTGAGTGGAATCACAACACAAGTATAATTGGGCGATAAAGGGGAATAGAAATGACTGTCTGTTGTTTCATGTGTTTGGTGTGTGTCCTGTGCATAAGGTGTGTGCTGGTCAGGGCTGTGAGTCTGTGACCACAGTGAGTTTCATACCTCCTGCGACAGGAATGGGATGAGCTGAGCACATATCACGTTCAGTCGTTTGGCGATCTCCGTCTGAAACAAAGAGCGGTGCTGTCACTGCTGATGAATAAACACAAACACAGATTCTGCTCAGACTGAAGCAGCACAGGTAACACACACAACTGGCTGTGGCCTGCTTCTCCCAGGGCCAGTGCGGTAAATATTTCAGCTGCTTACATCTGGTCCATGCAAATGGAAACTCTGCCAGGGAGCGGGGCTAAAATATTCATGGGCAGCATCTGCTGTGGCCACAACCAGCCCACACAGAGCGTGTGTATGTGAAAGAGAAAACAAGAGTCGCCATCCTCAGCCTGGAAAATGTGTGTGTGTGTCAGAAGGGTGAGTCTAGGTTAGTGCATGTGATAGGACAGTACCGTGTGTGTGTGTCAGGGGGCTGTGTGCATGGTGAGGCTGGGGCCCTGCTGGGAGTGTGTGTCTGCCTCAGACTGCTCCAATACTCAGCCAAACCTTCCATCCCATTTTATTAAGGCTCTTTCTATTCTTCCAGATCCTTTTCCATCAAACAGAAAACTATATCAGTCTTTCCATCCCTCCATCTCTCCATATTTGCTCAGCCATTGTAACATGCTCTGCCATGAGAAAATACACAAACATGTAGGATCCATGGAGGCACTCCTGAGCCGGTAATAATATGCACGCAGAGATCATGACAACATCATTACGGCCGCGGGCTGTTTGTCTTGCTGACAGCTCGACTCTGCTGTGCATGTGTGCGCTCACATACACACTCCAGCTCTGTTCTAAAGTGATTTATTGATGCCTTTTTCTCACTCTTCCTCTTCTATAGTCTTTCTCTCTCTCTACTTCCCTCTCACCTGCACCTCTCTCCACTTTCACCCGCTTTCCATTTGCAGCTAAGCATCATGACCCCCCCTCACTTTCCTCTAGCCTGGAATCCCTCTGCAACCTCCACCCCAGGGACACACAATGATTTCTTGTTAGAGAACTCCAACTACTAAATGACATCTTCAAGAGAGCGAGAGCAAGACAGAAAGCAAGAGAGTAGGCAGGAGAAAGGGCAAGAGAGCAAGGAAGATGGGGTGAGAGAGACCAAGAGAGAGAAGAGAGAGACAAAGAGACAGAGAGAACGTAAAAGTAGAAGGCAGTGGGTGAAGACAAGGGCAGATTGGCTTCAGAAAATGACGGCCAATGATCACAGACCAATTGGGCAGGTATAAGGAGGAAGAGAGAGAGAAAGAAAGGAGAATGAGTGCAAGGTGTAAACCAAGCGTTTATATGATTTAACATAGAATTCTACTTGCACTGTAAGAGAGGTCATGTTTTATACATACAAATAGTAATTAAAAAGTAGGTAAGCATGTAAAACAATAATAGTAAAATACTCACCTGTTTGTGCATTTCGATGTTAAGGCCATATGACATCTCATAATACTGCAATAAAGAAAAAGAAGAGTTAAACTATGCATAATGAAAATATTATAACAATTATTTAAAATTTCACACTCCTCACTTATAATCTCTCTGTTCTATTAAACTTTCCAACTGTTCTTTTCTAAATGCTCTCAAAGCAGCAGCATCTGCCTCTGCGATGAGCCAGAGGCATGTGTCCAGAATGAGGCAGAGGAGGTGACAGACTCTGCTGAAATTCCAGTGTAAAGCATCATTTGACCCAGGCTTTTATGTGTTATAATAACCAGGTCTAATGTAAGGCATTTGACCCAGGCTTTTATGTGAGAGTGCAGAGAGCAGCAGAACATAGAGGAGGAAGCGCCTCAGAGACAGGTGAGGCGAGCCTCTCAGATGGACCAAAGGGGAGCATTTTAAAGTCAGATTGCAGGAAAAGTGACAGGCTGACATTTGCTTTTCAGCGTGGCTGCTTGTGGAGAGGAGATTGGCAGTTGGGCAGTGGAGCTGGCTGGCAGGATGGAGAGGGGATGGCAGATAGCACAGTGGAAGTGTGTAGGTGTGTGTATCTATGTGCTTTGTGTGTGCTCACTCCTCTTTCTGTGTGCCTCCATAAAAGACGCCTTTGCTGGCAGCTGGCAGCTTTGCTTTGCAGTTGGCGTGCCAAGTTTTGCCTGTTGCCTAGCAACATCCAAACTCCCCCAAATCAGCCGCCAGCAAAGGAGACCTGGCCTGCGCCGATGCCAGCTTGCCCCTTCCCTCCAGCTTTAAAACTTCAATCCCCCACAAGTCTGACTCTGTGCCAGCATCACCACACCACTCTGTGCTGGCTCTGCTCAGCACAGACACACACTCTACTGGGCCACAGGAGCTCCTCAGTACACTTACATCAACAAGGGCCCAAAACTAACCCTTTTCTTATACCTGTCAAATTTACCTGTCAAATGTTTACAACCAAGCAGTTTAATCACAATTTAGAGATTCAAAGTGCAGCACATTTCTATTATAAAACAGAAGTTCAAACAAGTTTATCTTAGACACATCAATGCTTCTAAGAAAATTTGCATAAAATGTGGCTCATTCTAAAGTGTGTCAATGAGTGGGCAAAGTCCAGTCCAGCAACTATGTCCAGGAACAGGGACGGCCAGATACACAGCACTGAACAAGCACTGGTCTGCATATAGAGTCTAGAACAGCACATTCAGTCTTCAACACTCATAAAAAGCCCTTGATTTCTACAAACTAATTTAATCCAAACTAGTCTGCAGCGTATGATATTTAATTCACAGTTTGGGCTGAATACGTCAGCCCAGCAGGATGTGCTCTCTCAAACATGAAAAGAAAGGCAAACAAACAGACAGAAGGCTGCACGCCCATGTAAACGCTGTTTATTCTGCTCCCTCTAATATCTGTGTGCCCGTGTGTGTGGTCTGCTGCCTGGGTTTTGGTGGGTGTTGTTTGGCAGCTGTAAGCAGATGAAAGGGATTCAGAGGCTTGGCAACACACTTGTTGAGAGTGAATGCTGTGACTGCGTGTATCTCACCATAACATAGTGTCTCTGGATCTCAGTCTTCTCTGTGGCCAGTTTCTCACATTCCAGCTTTAAACTGCAAAGGAGGAAGAGAAACAGTTACCATTGGCATGCCACTGCAAACACAAATGCATAATAATATTACAGTGTGCAGCATGAGCACTAATAGCTTTGCTCCTCACACAGAGCCGAGGGGGGAGCGGGGAACTTGGTGCTGACAGCCCATTATCACCTCAGAGCAGAGCAGAAATAGACAAAGTCACGCTCACAGCCTGAAATGCAGCCAACACTGAGCGGGCACATCCAAAGTGTCTCTGCTATTGCACGAGCACACGCTGGACAATTTTAAACCCACTTCTGTGTCCTCCACTCCTTAGTGTGGCCTTCCTCAATATTAATCAGACATTTCACCTTGTGAGAAAAAAAGCTTCACAGTTTAAGTTACACAACAGAATTAATTTATCCCAAAAGGTAATCATTAAAAGATAGCTAATCCTGAATTATTATTTCAACAACCTTTTGATGACTGGCATTGGCCACATAGTCTTTGAGGGACTCTTTTGTAGCTCTAATGGAAGCTCCCACTCCCCACAGCATCCTAAATTGGCAGGATTAACAAACACACACCTCCATACAGGGTTTCTCCGAGCTCATAGTCCCTTGCTTGTTATCTCGGCTGCCTTCCCCCCCCTGCCCCAGCGAGCAGGAATATTTGAACAGAACTTGTTTGTGGGCAGCCCTAGATTGATTGAGGAATGGTGGCGGGGGAGGGCGTGTGCGGTCATTTGGTGGAGGAAAATTAGAATATGATTAATACTGCAACATTAGCCTCAACCGCAACAGGTAATAACAGCCCCCTCCTGCTCCTCCACACACACAAACCAATAATTGACTCATTTATCATTGCCAGTCGGTTGAAGAGGAGAGGGAAGAGAGGGAGAGGGGTGGGTTATGGCCCCTGCCTTATAGATTTTATTACAGTGAAATTGCCTCTTGGGGCCAAGTCACTCACTGCTGGGGTGAGGACTAATGTGACCATCGCCACGCAAGGTTTGTCAAGCAGCCATCACATAATCGGAGAAAAATAATAAAAATATGAACACAAAAATAACTATTGACAGCACGGAGTAATGAAAATGATTGCTGTTTGATTTTTGCATGTAAACCGCTTCTGGCTCCAAACGAGACACTTTTACCAGCCATATAATTGACTGATTTTGTTTTGATTGATGAACTGCGTGCATGTACTGCCAAAACTGTAACATGACAATCACAATTATTCAGAGGAAATTGCAAGAAAAGACCCAGGAAAGAGGAACATGGATAATTTAGGTATTTTGATTCCTAAATGTCAAGCATCCGTAACAAGTCAATGTTTTTATATAAGGTCATTTTCTTTTCCTGGTAATTCTCTTTAAATGACAAGGAAGGTTTTCAGTCAAGTCTTCTTTTTTGACTGCCCATTCTTGTACCAAACTATTAATATCCATCGTATCTACAAAGTACCATCGCTCTAATTGTAACTTTCTATAGTGCTACCAGATATACTTACAACTCACTCATTAAAATAAGAAGACCTGCAGTTGTTTGAGACGACAAACTAAATTTTGGCATTTCAAAGTGGCTCTTTTCTCTTGGCAGCCAGAACACTACGTCTTGCTGGGACAAGAGGCTATGAAGTGTAAAAACTGACAAATTATTACATAATTAATACTGCAATTGAAGAATCTCAATATACTTGCTGTTTATTAAATAGGTGAAATTAATATTATAAAAGGAGAGTTTTTGTGGACTATATGCCTCCTGTACATGTTGCACAACATCACTACACAGTTGCTTCGAAGATGGACACTTCTTGTGCTTACAGCAAAGACCCCAAGGTCGCACTCAGAAAGCAATAACCGCTCCGTGCAAAATGGACTTCAAGGAATGAAATTACTGTGTGTGTGTGTGCCATTATGTGACTGTAGGAGCATAAAAGAGTTGGAGGGGGAGACGAGGGAGGGAGTGGGGAAGAGAGCGGCGAGCAGGAAGTGGGTATTTCATGTCGAAATGATTGCCTGTAATAATTAGTCTTTGGCTCGGCACCATTTACTGAGAGAAATGGAGGGAGGGGGAGCGACTCAGAGGAGAAAACAAGAGTGAGTGGCAAAAAGGAGAGAGAGGGAAGATGAGATACAGAGAGTGTGTGTGCGCAACCATGGGCTCGCTTCCTCCAATCTTTCACTGGCGCTGACAGGAGATAAGATGATCAGCCCAATGCGCTACAAATCTGCAGTCTGCCAGCCCTGAGACAGCTCTGTCAGTGCAGCACTAGCACACAGCAATGCTTAGGTGTGGGGACATACATATACACATAACCAGGCTGCACTGTGGCATGCTAATGAGATGCACATGAACGCACACACTTACACGAGTCTACAGACAGTGAAGCAGCTAATTAAGACTCCACACTTTGCACATGAGCGGTGTTGTACCTCGGCAAGCTTTGAGAAGTAAGAAAATAGCAATGACTTTCACAGTTCAATTTACTTCATTAGTGTTGCAGAGTCGGTACAGTCATAGGAAAATAGCTGTAAGATTGCAGTGAGAGGAGGATAAAAGTGTGGTGAATTTTAAGGAACTCACTAAAAATGTTGGGTTTCATTAAAGTCACAACATTTGTTTTAATATCATCTGAAGCACAATGTGTTTATATTTTATATTTTTTTAAATCGTTAAGAATTCTGTTAGCTAGAGGCTATAAGCGAAAATAACAAACATAATGTACATCCAGAACTGAGGCAGGGCAATGTGGCCAAAAAAACCTATTTTTTCTTGTAATGAATAAAAACGGTGTTCCATTCCAATTTCAAGAACATAAACACACTTTTTTTCCAATTTATTCCTCCAAAGACTGAACTCTGCTCCAAAGAAGATGCTTTTTATGCCACAGGATCGGCTGTAAACTTATCCAATAAAAAGCCCCAAGGAGCTCACCATTTTAATTTAAACCAATGCTTCTTGATTCAGTCAATTGATTATTTGCACATCTCCATCCTGATCAGTTGCACAAGACGTTTTGAAATCAGACCTTCATATTGAACCATTAGCAGTATATAAAATAAAAAGGGTGTCAGTCCTGTTATAATTTGACACATGATGTATTATTCATTATTTTCTTGTACAATAGACCAGACAAAATGCATTTCATGCTCAAAATACTTTAGTGTGTGCAGAGTGACCATGCATTAGAGGACAAGAGCTGCTCACAGATGCATCCAGGACATGAGAACCCTTCAGCAGCCTCATTCAGAGACAGATGGAGCCTCGTGGAGAGAGTGCCAGCATTGGAGCCTTTACAGTGTCAGGACCGTTTAGCCCCCAACCTCCAGGTACGCCACTGTTCACTTTACATCTCATTAACTATTTATCGGCCCTTCCCTCTTCCACTGGAGGAAAAAAAAAAACAAAAAAAAAAAACAACGAACTGCATCTTCGGTCTGCAAACACACGCAAGAAAACACACAGGGGACTCACCCAACTGGCCTGTGTACTCTTTCATCAGCTCTCAAGGGCGGAGAAGGCAGCGCAGACCAAACAAAGCCAGGATTCAGTCACTAAATAGCAGAGTGTCCACAGGGTGCTCTGCTGCCACTTACCACACATACAAGACACAAGGGAGAGGCCAGGCTCACACACAGCTAACCACAAAGTCAAGTGCCGCCAGAAAACAAATAGAAACTAAGGGGAGCTGGTTGTCATTGGCAATTACCTAAATCATTTAATTATACGTTTGCCAAACAAACCAAATGATGTGCATGTTGAAATACTTGTTATGTAAATACACTTCTTGGTAATGGGGTACGTATGATTACCTTAGGGATGTCGCACCAGTATATTTTACTGTCACCCACTGAGAACACTGGACTTTATCACATATCATACTACCTCATTTTCTACTTATATGGACAATCAAAAAACTATTACTTCATATACTTGGCACATATATCTCTATATTTTTATATGGACAATCAATAATTGTTTATTTATTATATATATTAGCACTACGTCACTTTCATCTGTAATCTCTGTTTTATCTATACTTGATTGTTTCTGTTTTTGTTTTGTCTATATTTGAATCTTACTTAACGTTTACTTGGTTTGCACTTTTCTTTTTTTTTACTTGTCGTTTGCACATTTTCTCTTCTTTTTTTTAAATGTTTTTAAATGTTTGCACTGATGTGGGAGAGGACAGCAATTTCATCTGCGCTATAGATGTATATGCACATGTGATGGGAGAGGACAGCAATTTCATCTGCGCTATAGATGTATATGCACATGTGACAATAAAGAGAAATTGAATTGGAATTTTAGTGTTCTACCCAAGATATGTTAAAGTGAAACAATCAGGGTCAAGTAATAACATCTTCCACAAAGAAAGTCCAACCAAAGCTTGCCAGTTATACAAAAATATACCCACTTTCTTGCCAAATGTGACAAGAAATCTGCAGTATTGAGTCTTAATATTGAAGTAGACAGCGTTACTACCAATCCTTTATGTTGGATCAGTTAATTAAAACCACATTAATTGTATTTTGAGGGACTCCCGACTGTAATCTCGACAGTTTGGCTTCCCTGAGAGAGCCACTCCTGTTGTGCCGCGGTGTAGTTAGCCACAGACGAGAGGCAGAGCTCTTGAGCGCTGAGTGGCAGTGTACAAGAGGCTCAAAACCTATTTGACTCGGCAGACCACACACACGCGTTATGTTTCAGTGCTTTGTGGGAGCATTAAACCGACTTGCGTTCATTCCCTGGAGGCCGGAGCTTAACGATAATTACTAGTTTAACCCAAATGAACCCATACCTTAACTTAAAATCATCATGTTGAGCTAATATTGAAGCGTTTACTTATGGGGGATCTGTTTTTTGGGTCTGCGCAAAAGCAAAAGGTCTCCGTAAAGTGACTGCATACAAATTTAAGTCCGCACAATGTGATGGATCCTCGCCCACAGCCGCCCGCGCTCACCACAAAGCTGTATATGTTTGTCAGAATTACAATAATGAGAGTTCTGTCAGCAGCTCCCTCTGCCTCTCTGCACTGATTACAGGCTACATACACTGCTAACACACACATTCAACCAACTACCCCAACAATGCAACTCAAATTATGTGGACTGAGATGATGCATTGAATTTTATAAAACTTTTTGTACCCTTAGCTGCACAAAAAGATCCAGACCACTTTTGGGGTGAATTAAAACCTGCATTCCCTAATTTAATTAAATGTTTTAGTCTGCAGTAGTAGTAGTAGTGCAGTACCACCAAGATGAGTGGTCAAAGTTTATATTTACTTCAAAAATAAGTATACACACGGGTTTTCCTAAAATAAACAGCCACATAGCCACATAGGAAGGCTAAACAATGTAGGTGAAGCATGCCCCATAGTAGATATTGGGTTCAAATGTGAATTGAACAGCCTACTCTGTGCGTCACTACCACTAAATCCAGTATTGCCAATAATAATAATAGTCATAATAGCAGTTAATAACATTTTAAACACCCATTTACATTCATTAACCCACATATACTTGTCACTCTATATACAAGTCACATATGCCACATAACAGCCACAGAATTAGAAAGGAACTCCTCCACACAGACACACCCACAAGCGCACACACAGACACACAGTTACAGCTCATGAGCACTAATCCCTTCCCTCCATCTCATTCCTGGCATCTAATCCAACATCTATCAGAACCAGCCACCTCCTCAGCAGTCAAAATACGCCGCTAATCCAGGCTATATCCAGACATTATTGTGTGCAGATAATTGGGGAGGCCTGTACTCATGTCTTGAATCTGTCACACTCTGGTCCATCCATTGGCTCTCCTGGCTTTGGGGGTACAAGAAGCTCTGATTAGGTGAGGTGTGTGGACACAAGAGTTTGGCCTGTCTGCTGCTGGACTAAACAAAGACATTTCTAATCCTGGTGATTGGGAGCTGTCTGGACCTGTACCAACTGGTTAAATTCACTTATTTTGGGGATTCCCATTGGGTTTGGCCACCTATACTTTAAGTTATTAAGCTTAACTATGAATAAAGATGCCCTATAATCAAATATCCATTTTTTAGGAGGCAAAGTTTCAATATGTTTCACCAATTCTCTTTATAAACACAAACACTGAGAGCAAAATGGTAAAGTGTCTGAGGTGAGAAAACTACTGCCTCCAGGAGTAAGTGGTAGAAGATGAGACATTTAAAAGCGTAAAAATGTCATAGAGAAGTATCTAACATTTTGCAATAGAAAATACACAACTCTGTGCAATCAATAAGTATTCTCTCTCACAGTTTATTAGCAACAAATACCAAGGCATGTGCAGCAATAAGAGCAGCAGCTAATTTCAATCTGCAAGTGGAGTCACATGTCTAGTAAACAAATGATGCCACCATTTCCTCCACATTGCTGTTTGTCCACGTTTCCTTGTTATAATAATAGATTTGGGATATTTTTCCTTGGTGCACCTTGGGGCTGTGCGTCAAGGTTAGACTGGCCTAGAAACATGAGCCAAAGTTGCTCACACAGCACTGAGAAACTGCAACCACAAGCTCGCCATTGTCCCCAATCACTTCCCTACATTGGCCTTTCATTCATTCATTGTTTATTCTTAGAAATAGTTCATTGTGGTGTGGACAGGGCATCAGTCCAGGTGTTTTGTAACATGAGGAGTGCGACTGAACTGCTGCCAGAAAAGCAGATAAAACTGTCCTGATCACAAGAGCTGTGAACCACTCATGTTCCCTCATAGTTCTGTTACAATCAGTCTCAGTGAATCAAAAGTACATTTTTTTTTTACATTTAATAATCAATTGAAATACTTATAACACGATACCAAAACTTATACTAATACTTATACTACCAATACTATAATACTGTTATAGTATCTATGCACAGTTCTAATAAGGGAAGTTAGGCTATGCAATTAATCAAATCAAAGGCCAAGATTAAATCTATACTAATCATAAGTGAGGGACTTTTAATTCATTGGTTATATTGACTGTTATATTGTTTAATTTTAGGAATTTTATTTAATTTTATTTTATTTGCAATAAGAATTATTATCAATCAATATGTCAAATCAGTTACTGCAGGTTATTTTTACTCCAGGCTCCTCTCCTCACACCAATAAAAACGTGCATGTGTGCAAGGCCTGCAAGTAAAGAAAGGTTTTGTGCCCATGTCCTGTAACTAACCTGTGTACCCAACCTAAGGCGCCATGGTTACCAAGACACACACATGAACCTGCCGTCCATCTTGACCTCCACACAGAATGCTTTCATCACGCCCGAGTCTCTCACAAAATCAAGTAAAATATGCATATTGGACTTGAGCACAAGTTCGACCTGCAAATACAATCATCCTTCTGTTTGCATGCGTTTGAAAAGCCAACAGACTGAATTAGATAAAAGGTGGTCATAAAAGTCTAATACATGGGATTATTCTGCAGTGTTTGTTCAAAGCTTGGCCAAACAGAATAAAAGAGGACACACACAGTAGCCCAGAGGTTCGAGGGGATGTGGACTGAGAGGGGCTTATAAAAGAAGTTTGAAGTTGGATGGCGGCAAGGGAGGGGAGACTGCAGCCAGCTAAAAATCAAAGCCGAATGAGAGCAGAGCATCCACGGGAGGGGGCAGAGGACCCTGTGAAGGTGTGCCAAGAGATGAAGAGGAGGGGAGCAGAGAGTGGGAAAGGCTGGGACTCCAGATCCAACACAAATCCCACATTCAAAGGCTTTGAGGCCACTCATTCCTGCACATGAGGAATGCAGAGGAGGAGCCTGTATACGCACTACGCACTCATTTGTGGAGGCTGCTGGCCAAAGACAACATTTGCAGAGTACCTGCTGGATGTGGGCCAAGAGAGTTAGTCAAAACATTGCATATGTTTGGCTCACATTATCACAAGCAGAAATTTGGAGGCTGTGTGAATAAGTGGACATCAGCAAAAAGGAAAACCTGGAGTGGATTGAAAGAACTGACGGAAAAATGCATAACCCATTTATCCTCAACCACTGAGCCAATCAACAGGTTGATTCAACATAGGCCCCTGCACCGAGATAATACGAACATCAGTTAGAGCATCGTACCTGTGGTACTGGGTCTGAAGGAATTGGAATTCCTCCTTGATGCGGTCCAGTGTCTCTGGGTAGGTGAGTTTCAGGGACTGAGGTGTACCTGATGCTGCAGCCGCTGCAGCCGCTGCAGCCACTACAGAGGCCGAAGACCCCGGGGGCGGCTGTAGAGGTGCCTGAGAAGACAGGAAAACAAAACAATCAGCTAAACATGCTAAAATAGTTGTTCAGTAACATTTCTGGCCCAATTTATAAATGCAAGAAGAACATATTTATAATTCCAACACTTGAAATTGCCCATAAGCAAGTTTTCATCACCATAAAAAGAAGTGATAAATATGCTATATAGTAATAACACTGTCTGAATGAAATGAAGAAGTAGCGGATATTCCTGTGGCCCCCTCCCTGACACTGTGCTTAGTTGCCCTTCTCTGCAGGGTCCAGAGCAATTAGGAGGCTACAACCATAGGGGTAATGCTGCAAGACAGGCACACAAAGGGGGCTGAGAGCAGGGCTGGTGGGGCAGTCAGGAGCTGTATGTCTCTCTGTCTATTTGGCTCAGTGTCAAAATAACAGGCTGAAGAATCTGCCGGGGCCTGGGAGCTGCTTCAAGGGCCAGCAGCCTGTGGTCAACAGAGACACTGAAGTTCAGTGACAGGCATTAATGAGCGTCTCTGCGGAGAATGCTCTGTTAGCAGGTTAATCTGATACAAATATCCAACCTGTGAGGCTTGCCCACTGCTATAAACTGTCTCGCCAATGTCAGTTAGGCACAGTTTTTCCTCCAACAGACAGTAATGGAAAATGAAAGAGGCATTTGTTTTCTTGTTGTGCGCATTCTTTACCTGTAGTCTCGGAGCGCTGTCTGGCTCCCTGGTGATTGATAATAATGTAGCCTGCTTCCTTGGGCTATTTGCAGGCATTTGCATTTAAAGAAAAAGACGTGTTTGTTTTTGTATTCCAGTGTGCAGCCTCGAATTAAGCACTGAAGGCTTAAACCAGACTGTAAAGAAACTCGGTCCATCCAACTTTACACTTACGCAATTCTAGATTCTGTGCACAGTAAATATTATGACTAATAATTACAGTAGTTTTAAATAAAATTGTAAAGAAAAAGAGGAAGGTTTAATTTATAACTAATATTTAAAATCAATTAAAACTGAATCGATACCAAGAAAAATGGCTGAAATTGTCCTGAAAACCACTTTAATTTTTGGACTGAAAATAGGAAAGTCACAATGGTACAATAGTTACTAAATACTGGAGGTGTGAAATGAAAAGCTGATTATCAAAATAGAAATGAATATAAAATTGCACTCTTAAAAAGATTTGTGACCATTTTATAGTCCGTTCACTATTTGTGGAATACTTGAGCCTCAGATATGACATTTTATCATCAGGATGATAAAAGATTTTTTTTAAATAAATATATATAAATATGTATATAATAATAAATATATTGCTAGTTGTAATTCATACAGTTGTAATGTACATGTTAGATGCTGTGTATATACCCAGTTGTTGTCTTGTTATTGTGTCGATGATGTATTCTCCAGTAAAGAGCCATCTTAATAAACCCATTCACTACAACTGTAATAATTAATTTGGTTTAAGAAAGGAGTGCACTTCTCCGTGTTCTACACTGACGTCTGTCACACACTAATGGCGCTTAATTAGACACTTATAATCACAACAAGTCGGGCTCCGAAGAGAGTGGCAGCACTACTGTTCAGCTGAAGGATAGAGGCGATGCGATGAGACAGGGAAATAAGGACTAAGAAAGGCAAAAGACCATAGGAGCGTGCTGTGGCCTCATTGTTCCTCTTTCTAACAAGCTGCTCTCAATCTGTCGGCCAGATCCCCCTCCTGGAGCACACACACCAACATCGCACAAATACACACACACAGACACTACAAATACATGCACACTACACGCATACTAAACACACACACAACCGCACACACATTACAATGCTCCCACAAACCTCTGATTAAACACACAGCCTCTCTATCCTCACACACCAATTACTCTTCGCAGCAGAGGAAAAGAGCACCAAGGCCATTTTATACAAGATAGAACATGGAAGAAAGGGAAGATTCTCCATCACTTCAGTTTTTCTAAATTACATCCTTCCTTCTTAAACCGCAGTGTTATCTATGGAGTCTCAGGTGAGAGGAGAGGTAGTGCCCACCGCCCAGCATACAAAATGAGAATAAAAATAGGTTTGAATGAACACCATGAACAGGGACATCACATCGCGCTCTTCAAATGAAAAAAGAAAATCAATTGTGGTTCAGTAGGTTAATGATATAAGAAAGGTGAACAGCCAGCAGCATGATGATGAATATGTCTGACACTTCACTTCATTTTTACATCTAACACAAAAGTAAGTCATCAGAGGACAACAGCACACTCCCAGTTCAGGAAAAAAAAATCACATAACCGCAGGAACAACGCCACACTAGGCCTGTCACTATAATTAATATATATGGACTTATCATTCAATATATAAAACCTGGAACGATATATTTTTGGGCTCAATATTTATCGTGTGTACTTTTTCTTTGCACTACTGGGAAATCTTTAGTAATTTTCTGCCTATATGATAAGATTTAAAATGTAAAAGGTTGAACTAATAACTTCTAGGACTCATTACTCAAGTGTTTCATCCTGCTATTTATTTATTTATTGCAGCTCATGTTTTTATTGTACCTTTAGAATCATTTATTTGGTTTAAAATTGATCTTGGGTTATTGCATCGATCCATAAATGTGTTTTAATATTATAATTTACCGTCTATAACTCGGCAATATATCATACTTGAAATGGTGACAGGCCTAAACCACAGCGCTCATATCCTGCTGCCAGCCGAGCCGCTCAGAGACCAAACAGCTGATCGGTCTTTAATGGCAAAGGCCGAACCATCAGTCTGACCCCGCGACCCACGGCGATGAATCCAGTTCCACCGAATCACCCGATAATCCCAGTCACGTCTTTGCTCCAAACAGAGACAAGGCATCTGCCCTTGAACAAAGCTTAAATAGACGGAAATCTCTTTTACACAATTACACACAAGATGGTTTTGAAGTCAATCCGTGTGTGTGGTAATGCGAGGAGAAGACTGAGATGGGCCCATGTGGACAGGACAAGCTTTACTCTGATATGATTAAGGATCATCTGATTACTCAACTGTTTAAACAAATCAGAGGAGGTGTTGGGATCATTGCCATTGCACAATGCAGGCAGGGAAAGCCGGAGCTAAAGTTAGTAAAGAAGTATCCCAGTATAAAGAGGGAAGCCTGTCACAATCGATGTTCAGGCACGCGCACACGCTAATCTGCTTTAACCCATGAAAGCCTAAGTCTATTGCAATGATTAAATGAGGACCTGATGATGAAGGGATGAGAGTGAAAACACAATGACTTGTCTATGGGGATTTTAAGCACATGGCTTCAGTGGGAGGTAGGGGGGCAAAAATCCAATCAGGAACTTCACACATACTGCGTCCACATACAAACATCTCAGCAACCCGTGTAAGCGTCTGTACCTGCCACAAGAATCACTATATCAACTTATCATCCAATACATACATCGATCTAGCACTTTATTTTGGAGCTCAGTATTTATTGTGTGTACTTTTTTTTTTGCGTGAATGTTAAGATTTTTGTTATTTTAGCAAAAACATTTGAGCTGTAGAGGGTTTGATAAAGTAACTTCAGTGGCATAAAGCAGTTTCAATATTGTTTATCGCAATACATCATGCTTCAAAATGTGCTGTGACAGGCGTAGTTATACTGTACACTAGTTTAGGCTTATCAAAAGCACACAGTACAATACAATATGTTCTGGTGTTATCTCTTGATTGATAAAAGATCACAACACCATCCCCTTAAAACTTTGCAGTAATCAACAAGGTTTTTAACACAGAAGCACAGTCCCATGACCTCACATCCTCCCTCACTTGCCTGTTGAATCACACAGCCTCAGGAGCATACTTGCCCCCACAGGTCTGCTCCAACTCTAAAAGGTTGGGTGCACTCCAGACTTCCTCAAGTATTTACAAGTACATATGCACTTTATGCTGTTCATGAGGGAAACAGCAGTATCAATGAGAAACCACAGGATGCTGCTGCCCACACTGATGGATAATTTCCTAATGGCTGGAGCTGTTTAATGTGGCTCTACAAAATCCCTTTATTCAGTCTTCCTCTTCATCAAATGCCTGGTCTCTGTGAGAAAAGTTCTTCTGGATTATCACTGCTAAAGTCTCCTTGGAGAGGACACAGGACAGTGCTTAGCATCCTGGTCTTTCACGTTATAAGACAACATGAGTTACGTTGCAGATTTCATGAATGTATCTTCACTTATTGTGAAGTGAACTGAACTGTACATTCCTCCACCATGACCCTCCAAGTTTGGAATATATTACAGCCCCTGCAACTCTCAGGTTAAGCAGAAGACAATAGACAAAAGAGTAAGAATCACTTTGCACCAGTCTATTGTCTATGAGACGTCCCAAGACAGCAAAGTGTAAACTCTAACGTTTACTCTTTGCTTTAAGTGACATACTTTGTAGTTTCAAGTCATATTTCAAGGCATATTTCAGAAATATTGATAATAATGTGAATGTTTGTGAAGGTTATTAAGAGAACATTTTGAATATGAAGAATATATGTGATAAAAAGGTTATAAAAAATAAACTCATCCAAGATGCACATTTCTGTTTAATTGACATAATATCAGAATAATAAAAAGATTTTAATTTTTTCAATATCGCCCACCCTTAGCTTCAAGTAAAAAGTAGTTCCCATTATTGAACGTTTGCACAAATGCATTGTAAATAACATAACATGTCATTTTGTGTGTTGTTTGCAGCCAGAGGACCCCCCACCGTTTCCAGAGCTGGATGTTAACACTGCTGTTTCCAGCTTTAAATTTGTCCGTCCTTCAGAGGGGAAGATGCCATCTTTGCTGCCTGCTCGATGTAGCATTGCCCATTAGACTGGCCACTAATTACACTGCTTATACCAGAGCCTCACATCACAGTAAACACCCACCCAGCTCTGCCTCTTTCACTCTCATCTTGCTACCTCCGGGAAGGCACTAGTATTTACAGCACCTTTAACAAGGCCTAGACAAGTGCTAATGACATTGTTAGCCAAATTAATTTAGATTCCTTTAAGGATCATAACCACTAATAATCTTTCTTTTTTTTGTATAGATGAAGTTGACACCGCTCAAAATATTTCAAAATGTTTCCTGGAGCAACATTTTGGTTTTCGCTCAAAGTAAATATTTTCTCCATTATTTTCCAATACACAGTCACCTCCAGTCATACAGTATTAGATAGTTGGAAGAGGATTGCTGATGTGGCAAGGTGATTTGCATTGTTCCAGAGGCATGCGGTGAGGAATAATGACACAGCTCTGTCGCCCCTGCTGCTAATCTCCCAGTGATTCCTGCACTTGGAGGGGAGGGGTCTGCCAGGCACCTGTTTTCATTAGCAACCACACATCTTTCTTTACCGCCTCATTCCTTTTCCCCTCTCCTCTTTCTCTCTCCCTCGCCTCTCTTCCAACCCACAAGCCTCGTTATTCAAATTTCCCCGCTGTCACCCCACATTAGCAGCGTGCCACAGTTTGCCTGTCAGCTGGCTTAATTGCTGGAGGTGCTTTCCTTTTATTAGGTAAATCCCACATACACATACACACCCTACTGTTAGCTTGTTCTCTCCATCACCGTGCACCTCTGCTAAACCAGAATTTCCTCCAGCCTGTTCTACCTCCATGTGCTCAGCTGATCAATGGTCATTCATAAACCAATGACCGATGGAAAAACATGCATTAGTACTTATAAAATGAAAAAAACTGATTGAAAAATTAACTTCAGGAAGAAATTTTGCATGCTGTCAGAGGGGGTTTTTAGACAAGCTTGAATATCTGAGTACATGTGCTGTGCAGCTGTACAATGGATCCATGAAACAAAAACTACTTTGAAAATATGTTGTGGTCATCTTCATGGTTGTATTGAAACAGCCAATTGTCATTTTCCCACATAAACATGTATCATATTTTTTTTGCCCTGTTTGAATATGGATGATAAAATGTGGGTCACACGCCTGTATAAAATATGGGTCAGCCCCTTTACAACACCTCTGTATCCAGTGATGACAGCTCCCTGCCAGTGTAGCATTTCAGAGATGTAGCAGCTCGCCTTAGCTGAGTGGCACTGGCAGGAGGTGCAAACAAGAGCACGGTGCTGTGTGGAGATGCGGTCCGGGGTTAAAACGGGGCCACCGCACACCGCATTCCAGTCCGGACCGCCACCGTCTGCCCCCCTACGCCCCGGGACGCCTGACCATACATTAAGATGTGGTTTGGAGCTCGCGCAGGGAACACAGACTGGATGAGAGGGATTGGGTTTACAGTGCAAAACCTCAAACCCACAGTCTGCCTCCTCTTGCCCTGCTGCCTCCCTGCACTCCACTACATACACTGAAAAACATGTGGAAAGAACAAGCTATCACGGGGAAGTATAGAATGGAAATCTGGCTCAATTGTAATGGAATTTGTGCATGCAGCCAACAGTCTATAAAACCTTTAATTTCTGTGAGGAATTGATTAAAATGCCATCTACTTCACACTAATCTGGTTTCTTTGTGCGACATGAATGTCAAAACACCATCAGGGGTGGAGGGTGGGAGAGAAGGGGTGCCAGAGGGATGGAGATGAGGGTTAGGCAAATGAGGAGGTCTTAATTGATACTTCATACAGCTGGAGGATCAGTGTTTATGTATTTTGAACAGCTCAAAAGACTCTCCGCTAAAACAAATGAAAAGAACATTTAAAAGCTTTATATTAATAGAATATAAAGACAGAGTTATACTTCTACTGGCCAATAGCTGCATGCTGCTAATATTAGATTAAATAACTATGAGAGCCACTTGTCTTGAGATGGGCATTGAGTGAAAGTGTCAACAAGCTCGTCTCACTTTTCTGCTCTCAGTCTGAAAATAAACGTGAGAAATACACTGTTTATCAAATGGGTCAACTTCACAAACGCCTAAATGAAGATACAATGATCATATGGCTACGGTGGCCATCGAGGACCGGGGAATTGCGCACAAAACACAAAAGGAAAGTTGTAAGAGAGGCTATAAACTGGAACCGTGTCTTAACTAAAACGATTAGTGCATAAGTTAGACAAAGAAAAGTGAAGTGATATATTGTTACATTGTTTACAGTAAAGGTTTGTTTCTTTCTACAAATATACTTGCGTAAAATGGTGTGCGTAAAATGGCATTCATTTACTTGGGACAAATAAGAAGAGCAGATAACTACTTACCGGTGGTCGGTTTTGAGGAAACATTTTAGCAGCCGATGTGTGTGTCTCCCTGTGTTTTTGTCCTTCTTCTTGCCCTCCTTTGCTTCGTCGAGAAATGCGAGCTGTGGAATCACTATTGTTGCCTTCAGAGAGGCATTTGGCCTGTTTTCAAAGGTAAAGCCAAAGCTAGTCTCGACTCGCTCATTCCTCGCTTCAAGACTCCTTTGTCCTGGGTTGTATCTCCAAGCGCACACCGCACCACACCACAGCGCAGCGCGTAGTTGTAGGCGAGGTTGGGGGAAACCAGCCGGGTCGAGGAGGCGAAAAAGCTAGCGCGTTTCCTCCGCTTTCACCGCGCCCAAGTCCGTGTAACTTGGCCCTTTCAGCCGGTCGGGTCGCCCTGTCCTGTCCGTGTGGGTCGTGCGGAGAGAACAGGCCACAGCAGAAGGAGACAGTTTTCTTGAGGCTTCGAGGACGGACACAGCAGCGGCACATTGAACGCGCTCTCTTTTGTCTTGCGCGCTGGCCTGCGCTCTTTTCACACACACTCCCCAGTCCCTCACTGCCTCTCACTCCCCCCGCTCTGATCCGAATGGGACATAACATATGAGTAACCTTAAAGGAGGAGGGGATCTTAAGAGGGTTACTGCTTTTACACCATGTATTTCTAGAAGATCCCTCAAAAAACTACAGAAATATGGTGCGTGGCATTTTTGCGCTAATTGCCTTGCGCTTATAGCAATTTAAAGCCAGTTCCTTTGTAGTCTGAGATAATTGTGTTGTATTTGTTTAGCTTAAAACATATATGATAATAGGCTCATACAACGTTATAAAATCACAATAATTTAGAAAAGAAACGTAATACGAAATCTTCAGTGATTGAATGAAATCTCCACGTGGGGCTCGGCTTAGGCACAGTAAACACTGGTAAAATGAGCCAATCGGTGTCGAGGGTGCCCACGTGGGGCGCGCTGACCGGTTGCTGATTGGTGAGGATTGGTAGCACAATGGTGCACACGTCAATCACGCAGACTACAAGCGCTCCACGGGGTTAACCCTTTCCTCGGAGCTGGGAGTTATTGCCAGGAGTTGTGTGGTGGTAGTGGCTGTATCAAGATTCAGTGGTTTTCCGTCTTTTTACCACACAAACCGTCAATGCATTAACAGAATGTACATTTCTGCAACTGCTCGGTGTTATAGTAGAAGGTCGTTTAGGCCTCCAGTCGGTTCTTCTTGGTTAGAGGTAAAAAGTGAATAGTGGCCAAAGGGATAGGAAGTCTGATGTGAGGTTATTTTGCAGTTAAGAACACTGATGTTACCCAGGCTGGAGAATTATTGAAAAAGCTGGGAAAATGGTAGAAAAATTGGTATTCTGGTGGCACGACCCCTTTAGCAGGGCTCATAATTAGAGAGAGAGATATTGAAAAAGCAATTTCTGACAGTGGAAATCACAACCTGCCAGAGGTGGAGTTGGAAAATATAGATGGGTGTGTGCGTAATGTGTATAGGCCCGATGTGTGTGAGAGAAAGAGCCGGGGAGAGGGAGAGAGGGGAAGGGGAGGTAGGGGGTAGGGAAGGAGGAGGAAGAGAATAAAGGG
>KN514731.1:573-12104 GCA_000787155.1 Scartelaos histophorus
CTTATAAAGTGTTACGCAAACATGTGAATGAAAAAAAAGGTAGGTTTTTGAGGAGGTAACATTATAACATGGCTTAAAACTCACAAGAATCTATTTTGTCGATCTTTAACATTTCCATTTTATGCTACAAGACTGAACTGCAGCTTTTTCTCTGTGCGTAGAACAGGTTGTCATGAGATAGAAAATGTAGGGCACTTTTCAGTCTTTATAATGGCAACCAGCTGTGATCCTGTGTGTGCGAATATGTGTGTGTGTGTGTGTGTGTGTGTGTGTGTGTGTGTTTTTGTGCGTTCAAGTTCACCAAGATTTAAGGCCAGCGCGAGGGTTAGTCCAGACCTCAAGCTCGTCAGCTGCTGCTATGTAAAAACTCCATAAAAGGCAAAAGTGGAAAAGCCAAAGTGGAGAATTTTAATAGTGTTTTAAAAGTCTCACATTTAACGTCTGCTCTGATACGATCTTTGCAAAAATGCAGTTTGCTTTTGCAGTGTCTGTGTTTATCTCATCTTGTAACACAATCTGTAGCCCATATCATGTTGTTTGGGGTAGTTTTAAAGGGGGCACTTTCAAGTTCATTGCCCCGTAACTACACTGTGCATCTGTCTGCATCGAGTTATGTCTAGCACATGGGAGAAAAGCAAAGATTTGAGGTGAATTCGTCTGGGATAGGGCTGCACAAAAATTTTAGCAACCAAATCAAAATGACAAATATCCTCTTTTTATTGCAAAATTTCTCTACAAATATTATTGGGATTAGTTCATTAGTTTGGCAGTTTATCTTCTCTCAAATGTTGATTTTTTAAATTTTTAATCTGCAGTCTTAACCCTTTGTCAAAAACGTTTACTCAGGTAATGTCTGTGGAATCCCTCAGTTGCTGCAAAAGAAAAATCCAATCCAACTTTTACTGTACCCACCTAATCGAGTGTCAATACTGAAAAAAACAAACGTATAAAGAGAAGAGGCAAAAATAAAATAACTTTTTCTGATTTTATTTTAGGATGTTCTTTCCCTTAAAAAATAAATCTTCCATAAGGCAAAGGAAACTACTATTTTGCTGGAAAATGTCTCCAAAAAGTGTGTTTTTGTATTGAAAATCTGGTGTCAAGTTAGAAATCCGAGTATTGCAACAACACTATTTAAATCCTGATTGTGAAACTCTTTGTTATAGTCTTGAATGCAAAGTGTATATCCGTTTCATACTTACTCCACATCTGATTTTGACTAAGCCTTCTCCTCTGCTGCAGTGCTCTGTGGGCCTGTAATAATCCTTAATTGGTCCCAGATTGTTTTTGAGGTTTGAGTATCGGCGGGCAGAATCTGGTTAACCGCGCCACTTGCTCAGAAACTAAGATTACAGGTTTTTGAATTGGGAAAAGCGGTTTCGAAAAGATCTTTATAGAAGCTACCAGTGCGCTATCAACACAGTCTGCGTGCCATATGACCTCCGTATGCATAAAGGGTTTTAGGAAGATTTATCGCCGTTTGAGTGCTTTGATTTGGAATAACTGGTTTTGGTCATCTCATTTTTCTCAAATACCATGAAGTCTGAGTAGAAGCACAGTGGTGACAGATGAATCTTTGACTTACAATGTACAAATTGTGCTAATGCAATGTCTGCAAAGTGCACACATGTTAGCCAGATGTTTAAACTTATACCTAAGAATGTCCAAGATACTGAGATCAAAATCATATTGAGATTATGGATCAAATATGAACAAAAATATTGACTATAGATAAATAACAGTTACATAACGCAGACAAATTAAGCACCAATGCCATTTCTCTGCACTAATATTGGTTGATATCAGTTATGAGTAAATACTTATCAATAATAATATCAAAATTGTTGTTAGAACTGAAAAAGATGGATCCCTAATTTCTGTATCTGTATTGGCCTGAATTCGGAGGAATTATCCCACAAATCCATCAGAAATTTGATGAAATGTGAATTCATTGCAACTGTATTTTGTTTTTGTTATTAACTATATATACACAATATTCAAATTTGGCATAACTTTAAAACAACCGTTGCAATATTATGTTTTTTTTCATGTAATCACTGTTATGTTTCTAGAAAGTGGTTGCTGCAAGAACATGGAAAGCGGTTGCATTGCAGCTGTAGAATTCTTTAGGAATTTCACATAGCGCTGCCAGGTTCTTCTGTTTCTGTGGACATTCTGTTACTCAACATACTTTAACTTTGGCACTGGCTGGAAGCTTATACAGAGTTGCTTTATTTAACAGTATATGTTCTTTTGAAAATGGGTCAGTGACATATAAGGGTTAGAATTAGGGTTTTCAACAGACAAATATTAAAATTTAGTTTATATTGAACTTTTTCAAATATTTACAAAGTCAGGTCTACATAAATCTACATATTAAAATTTAGTTTATATTGAACTTTTTCAAATATTTACAAAGTCAGGTGTGCATAAATCTAAGTTTGATATTGATATTAAGCATTTGTAGTGTTTTTTTATGTGCATGAATTGGCTACGACCTTAGAATGTCATGTGGTGCAACTGAGAATAACGTTAAAATAGTTATTTTCTAAAACATGGTTTCGATGTTAATCTAAGTTCTGAGTCATATGAACATGAGATTGAGATTTGAAAACATGAAAACATGAGATTTGAAAAAATGGACACACTTGGACAATATTTGTTTGAATATTATGGGGGAAATATCTATTCAAGAAAACTGAAATTTCATGTGGGACTAAAAACACTTCAGAAAATATGCCAAAAAAGAAAGAAAATAAATTTGATTAGACTTAGAGTGATTTTAAAGAAGTTGAAATATCAGCAGTTAAGGGCGGACGGTCGCACCACATGACATTTTAACACTTTACATTACAAAAAACACACAGAATAACTAATGATTTCTAAAAAAAAAAGTGATTTGGTTCCATGGGGGTCAGAGGTGGTGGTGAATTATTATGAAATTTGAACCTTTTTAACTGGAGAAACTGCAACTGGACACACGTCATGTCACTGACCCAAATAATAAATGATTGAATGTAATGGTTCTGTGTTCTGTATCTCATTTGAAGATAAATAGTTTTGCTTTGAAATCAAGTGGGAAATTTAGAAATTCAATACATGAAACATAAAGGTTGTACAGTGATTTTTAAATGAATCTGTAAAATAGAAACTCTTCAGGAAAGCTCTAGTTCTGTCCTATTTAAATTTTGCCCATTTTTACAATACTTTTCAATTGAGTACAGTAGATAATTTGCTTTATTCACCCCAAAACTAAAAAAGCCAAAAGTACAGAATATCGTGTTGCTTTTGAAAGTGTGTCATGGTCAAATTCTCAAGCATAAAATTGCAAAATCAGTTTCAAACCATTTTTCAAACCATTCAAATATAGTAGATGCCTTTTCTTCACCATTTTCATCATGTGTCCTTGGATTATAGACCTTGACGTATTTGCAGATGTTTCATTACTTTCCCTTCTTTTTTATGTCTGCGTGTCCCAGGTGGTACCCGTCCTGTCCAAGTTATCATCACCGAATCTGGAAACCAACCCAACTCTCACCCCATCCAGTGGAACGCCCCTGCCTCTGCCCACATCACTCAATATGTCCTCAAGTGGAGAGCTGTGAGTACCACCACTTAAACTCTTTCATATGAACTCCAAAATAACTATAGGGACCAAGTTTGGAAACCAACCGTGACTTGAAACAAAGACATGAAAGATTAAAAAGCAGTACTTTCTAAGTAAACTTGGATTTTAATATTATTTTTTACTTATATTCTCTATTTCTGTGTTGTTTATTGGTTTATAAACAACAGGTTTGTGATTGCAATTGGACAGACGTCATGTCATTGAGCCATTTCCAATTTTTCCAGTTAAAATTTTGCAAATTTCATAATAATTCTCCACCTATCTGTAATACCTCTGGCCTCCATGGAACCAAATAACTTTTTTCAGAAATCATTAGTTATTCTGCATGTTTTTTGTACTTAAAGTGTTAAAATGTCATGTGGTGCGACCGTCCGTCCTTAACTGCTGATTTTTAAACTTCTTTAAATTTACTCTGAATCTACTCAAATGTATTTTCTTTCTGTTTTGGCATATTTTCTGAAGTGTTTTAGTTTTAGAAAGCTAAAATTTCAGCTTTCTTGAAAAGACATTTCTCCCATAATATTCACACAAATATTGTCTGAGCCTGTCCATTTTTTCAGATCATGTTTTCATGTTTTCAAATCTCAGTCTCATGTTCATATGACTCAGAATTTAGATTAACATCCCAACCATGTTTTAGAAAATAAAACAATTTTAAGGTTATTCTCAGTCGCACCACATGACATTTTTTAAGGTCGTAGCCAATTCATGTACATAAAAAACACTAAAAATGCTTAATATAAATGTCAGACATAGATTTATGCAGACCTGACATTGTAAATATTTTAAAAAGTTCAATAGAAACAAAATTTTAAAATTAGCCTGTTGAAAATCCTCATGTCATTGACCCAAATGCTGAAGTAAGGTTTGACTCATTATAACTGTAGTAGTAATGACTATTGCCTATTGTCAGTTGTATTTTGTGTGTCTCTGTGTACATCATTTCAAAACACATATAAAAGTTGTGCTTATAGTTGAAAATATTTAATCTTAAGAAAAGACATGACGTCTTCCTGTCTCACAGAGCCTTACATTTTGTAGTAATTGAACATTGGATTGAACTGAGCAGCACAGGGACCCAGTGACAAATTTATGATAAGATTTAAACTAGTGACATGACATAGTTGAGAACGTAAAATGAGCGTTAAAATGGCATAAAAAAATGTACCAATATTAAACCACACATAACCAGCTTGTCTTTAATTTCCCTCCTGTCATATTGTTTTCAATAGAAAAATAGCCCCAACCCGTGGAGGGAGGTGATCATCCCGGGCCACCTGAACTCTTACACCATCTCTGGTCTGAAGCCTGGGGTAACGTACGAGGGTCAGCTCATCAGCGTCCTGCGATTCGGACGCCGTGAGGTCACACGATTCGACTTCACCACCACCTACGGCTCATGTGAGTGTCTGAAAATCAGCATTTCATAGTGTCATTTATTTTACTGACTGTCAGAAGAAAGTATTGGGAAATAAATTGTTTTTAAATATAGTTTTCAATGTCATTTTTTCATCTGTGAAGTTAGTGAACTGGAATTCAGGATAGCAAATCTAGTGGGTTTCTAATTCAAAACTTCTAATTTTATGATAAATCATTTGCCAAAATGAGACTTGCACTTACCTCACTTGCCTCATTTTTGGACATTTTAAAACTATAATTATGATCTAATACATTTGAATTTCAACTGGCAGCATTAAAAAGCAAGTAAAACCAAATATGTAATAACAATTTTAAAGCAATTTGGAACTGTACTCCAGTAGGATAAAATAGTGTATGCTTTCTTATTTAACTATTTTCAAGATGTCTTTGCCTTCAATATAAAACTTTCCATTCTAAAAGTGATTTAAAGGGACACTAATCACCAAAATCACTTTTTTCCTACTGATTTCCTGTGTAAATGAGTCTAAAATAGTGGTGTATACCTAATCAAATTGATTTTAATTTTTCTTGGGCATATTTTCTGCAGTGTTTTGTAGTCCCACATGAAATTTCACATGATATTTTTTAAGGTTGTAGCCAATTAATTTCAATTAAAAAGAAACAAACACCATCACCAAACACCAAATCATTTTCCCCCTACTGATTAGCTGTTGAAATCAGTCTAAAATAGAAGCATATTCCTATCCCTGGCCTTATTTTGGTATTTTAGTGCATATTTATTAAAAATCAGTTTTTTATGTCAAAAGCCGTGTCTGTGCCAACATCTTTAGGATCGACTACGGCCAGAATGTTTGAATTTCCGAGTTAGACAATCAGCTGCCAATGAGTTTTGAGGTTATTATGTGACGAGCACAGTCACTCATGGTCAGCTCAGGGTCTATGGGCAGTACATGAGGAGCCCCTCTCAGCCCTGCCCCCTACTGGCACCGCCGGGCACTGCAATGTCCCAAAGTGTCTAGAGAAAAGAGAAAATGCGCGATCCGAGCGTAAATATCCGCTCTGTTTCAAAGTCCAGAGTGTGCCAGTCCACATTATGTTGGATTCTTATAGCTGTCGATTGGGTGTCAATCATCACTCCAGATCCCGCCCCCCGACCTGCTCCCCCCAACCCACCAACCCACCAAGTCCCGCCCACTGGAGGATTTTTTCAGAATTTGCTTAGGGGCAGAGTAAAGCTTCAGGAGATTTTTAGTTTAGTTTTGAATTGTTGCAACGTCTACATAAAACAGCATGACCCATCTGCAGTGATTTCCTCCCCAGTGTATATTACAAATCCCTCCCCGATGCGATATATGAGCTTTTCTCCCTCCAGTGTCCTGTTCTCAGAGACAGGAAGTATCTGCTCACTGTATTTATTTTCCTTTTTTGTGTTTGTCCGTTTTAGTGGCCACATCTCATGGAGAGACCACCCCTCCCCCTCCAGTGGTGGATATTTCGGAGTCCGTCACTGAAATTACCTCCAGCAGTTTCGTCATCTCTTGGGTCTCTGCCTCTGACACAGTTTCTGGGTTCAGAGTGGAATACGAGCTCAACGAACAGGGACAAGGCACCGGGCAGCCAATCGTGTTAGGTAAGGCTTAGGTTAGGACACATGTTTTCAATTAGTAAAATCCTCTGAGTTATCATAGTGCCACAATGTGTTGCATAAGTATGAATATCACAAAGAACGTAGTGCATTTCATTGTGAGGAAAAAGTTAAGGGTTTGTACTGTAACTTTTCTAATGGGGGTTCTGCCACCTGCTTGTCTCCGTGGGGGTTTAAATGTTTTCCCTGTAATCTTCTGCAGCGTAACATTAAACGTAATCTGCATTTAATCAAATACACATGTTTTATTGCTCAAAAAGGCCTCGCGAAAACATGCATTCCTCATTAAGGTCGCCTCTGCATGATCTCACCTGTTACTTTCCCTGTTAAATAAGTGTAATGCAGTGTAATCAAGCGCCATGGAGACAGCGTGTGATGCGCCTTTCACTGGAAAAAATGACACAGCCCACCTTTAAAACACCTTTAGTCTTGGTTTAGTTCTGCTTTAGCTCTGCTCTGGCCTTGGTTTAGTCCAGATTTAGACGTCTAGAAGTCACTTTTGGGTGTAGTCCCAAATTGGTCCTGTTTTATTTTTGTTGGTTATTGTTGGCAGTTTTGGATATATATAGTAAATTGTAAATCTTATATTGTAATTTTGTCTCGTCAGACCTGCCACGTACAGCCACATCAGTGAACATCAACGAGCTTCTGCCTGGGAGGAAATACACTGTCAATGTTTATGAAGTCACTGACGGAGGAGAAGACAACCTCATCCTCACCACTTCACAAACTACAGGTGAATAGACACATTTTTGTTCATTTATGTTCAGATTATGTGATCCTTTTGACACATTTTTGTACCGTCAGTGCATAAATTATAATTAAACATGTGTAAGGGTCAATGACATGACGTGTGTCCAATTGCAATTTCTTCAGTTCAAACGGATCAAATTTTATAATAATTCCCCACATACATGTGACCTCCATGGAGCCAAATACATTTTTAAGAAATCATTATTTATTCTGCATGTTTTTTTTGTACTAAGTAAAATGTCATGAGTTGCGACCGTTCGCCCTTAACTGCTGATTTTTGAACTTCTTTAAAATGACTCTAAATCTAATCAGATTTATTTTCTTTATTTTTTGCCATATTTTCTTTTTTTTTTAAGTTATTTGTTGTCCCACATGAAATTCAGCTTTCTTGAATAGATATTTCTCCCATAATATTCAAGCAAATATTGTCTGAGCGTGTCCATGTTTTCAAATCTCATGTTTTCATATTTTCAAATATCAATCTCATATTCATATGACTCAGAACTTACATTAACATCCCAAAAACATGTTTTAGAATCAAACAATTTTAAGATTATTCTTGGTCGCACCACATGACTTTCTAAGATCGTAGCCAATTGATGTACATAAAAAACACAGAAAATGCTTAATATAAATGTCAAACACAGATTTATGCAGACTTGACATTGTGAATATTTGCAAAAGTTCAATAGAAACAAAATTTAAAAATTTGCCTGTTGAAAATAAATATACGTTATTGACCCTTAAACATCTTTCAAATCACTTTTCTACAGCTCCTGATGCTCCCGTTGACCATGAAGTGGATGAAGTTGGAGAGACTTCCATCGTCATCAGCTGGGATAAGCCTCTTGCTCCTATCACTGGTATGTCATATCAATCATTATTCATTCACAATAAATTAATAACTATATTATTTGTTTTTTCCCTTTAAAAAACATGTGTAGCTTAGTTCATATAGAAAAACATATTAAAACAGTGGCATCGCCTCATCTCTGCAGGTTATCGGGTTGTCTACACTCCTTCAGTGGAGGGAGAGAGCACAGAGCTGACCCTCCCCGACACCGCCACCTCTGTGACCCTGAGTGACCTTCGACCCGGCCTTCTGTACAACATCAGTATCTACGCCGTGGAGGACAGTCTGGAGAGCGAGCCGGTGTTTGTACAGGTCAACACGGCCGGAGAACCACAGACAGGTACGAAATCAATCAGAGAGCACTGAAATTATGTATTTATTTATTCTTTATTTAAGAGGGACAGTGCATAGTAGTGAACATCTACAACACTGCAGTAAATATGCCAAATTATAGCAAAAAAAAAAAAAGCTAAATTCCTTCCCATCTGTAGTCCCTATGCAGGTGACACCACAAATTTAACAGCAAAAAATCTCTGGTTTTCCTTTAGCCACTGTTTCAAATGTGATTTGAAAATGCAGAAATTATTGTTATGAATGCGAATATCTTAATTAGTTAATTCCTCCAAGCATTTATTTGTGTATGACTGTTTAAGGAATGATGACTTTTAATTAGACACATATGCGTAGTTTCCATAATGATGAAGTATTACATCTTTTCACTGGTGAAAAGTCATCCTATAAACAGGAATCAAAACTGAAAAGTTATTTGTACAGGGGCTCTGTGAGTATATGCAGTATCACTGAATTGTGACATATTATTTATTTTTCTTTTTTCATATTTTTATTACAAAACTTTAGTGTATGTAGTGTAATAATAGGATATTCCATGTAAAATTTTAGGAACTAAAAGGTTATTTAGTGTTTTTCTACAGCATAATAACATTTTATGAATTAATGAGGGTCTGAAAACTTACGTAGATCACTAAAAATACCAAAATGCAGGCACCATCAACTATTCTTGAAAACTGGGTCACAAAAAAATTATTAGCAATGAAATTAAGTATTACAAACAGGGGAACTTGTACATCATTCTTGGCTTGGTTGAGTTGTCAGCAATTTGGCGCTGAGCAGCAGAAGATACCGGAGGATGGAAAAGTGAAGTCATTGGGTTCACAGCTGCTCCGTTGGACTTTATGTAAAACTTAAACCGTCTGCCAGGTCCATCTCGCTCCTGGGCCCAACACATGCTACAAATTTAGGTGCATTTGTTTGGACAGTGGGAGAGGGACCCAGGACTCCTGACCCAGTTTAGAACAGATTGGAGCCATCTTTGGAGAGACAGGAGTTTGTTGTTGCTGCCACTGGCTAATGACTGTCTACAGATTTGAAAATAAACAGAAACCAGGGCTGGTGATTGAAGATGTGGGTCCACTGTATGCTGGAGACAATATATTTGAGCTAAAATGAGTTGCAAATGTTGTCAAAATGAAAGTGATTATTCCAGATTATTTAGGGATCTATTAAGTAGTTTTAGTGAAATTGTGCTGGTGTTAAATATGTTTTCATTGGAGCGATATCCTTTTGAAGTTTGCCATTTAATGAGCCAGATTTATAAGCAGGTCGTCTTGTGAGTCTTAATTTTACAGTGTTTATGCATAGAGTACCATAATGAACAATTAGATAATTACATTTTTAAGATACAAAAAAATAAATAACATTTGAGTTAATGACATGATGTTTGTCCAGTTGCAATTTCTTCAGTTAAAAAGGTTCAAATTTCATAATAATTCACCACATACCTGTAGTAGCTCTGAACTCCGTGGAACCACATCATTTTTTCAGAAATCGTTAGTTTTTTTCTGCATGTTTTGTACTGAAAGTGTTAAAATGTCATGTGGTGCGACTGTATTTAAACTTCTTTAAAATTATTTTCTTTCTTTTTTTGGCATATTTTTTAAGTGTTTTTTAGTCCCACATGAAATGTCTGCTTTCTTGAATAGATATTTCCCCCATAATATTATATATAACATATATTGTCCAATTGTGTCTATTTTTTCAAATATCATGTTTTTATGTTTTCATGTTTTCAAATATCAATATTGTGTTCATATTAATCAGAAATTAAATTAACATCCCAACCATGTTTTAGAAAATGAAACAGTTTTAAGGTTATGTTCGGTCGCACCACATGACATTTTTTAAGGTCGTAGCCAATTCATGTACATTGAATAAAAAAACAAACAAAACTAAAACTAAAAATGCTTAAACATAGATTTATGCACCTGATATTGTAAATATTTGAAGAAGTTTAATAGAAACAACATTTTAAAATTTGCGGGTTGATGCCATTGACCCATTTATATTTGCTTTGGAAAATCAATTCACCATTATCTGGTAAACATAATATGTATTTATTAAAGCTTTGAAATTGTGCAACCACCATAAAATATATATATTAGCCGCAAAAATTTAGCCAGCTTTCCCGGTACCTGTTAATATAAAATCAGTCTTTTTTTTTTTTGTAATTAACAAAGCAATTCTCATTCAGTATCAGTGTGATTATAGATTTTATTTAATGAGGATGTGGGGAAACAATATAGAAAGTTTATGATCATATAATTCTCTTATTTCTTTCAGATGAAGTAGAGTCTCCTACTGACCTGCAGTTCTTCGAGGTGTCCGATAAGAAGATAGTTCTGACCTGGACCGGCCCTGCTGTGGATGTTTCCGGGTACAGAGTCACCGTCGTCCCTGTGGATGAGTCCGGGACGCCCCAAACAGAGATGACCCTCCCCGTGAGCCAGAACTCCTACATCGAAGTCACTCACCTTGAACCAGGAACAAACTATCGCTTCAACATCTACTCGATCAACAACGGAGAGGAGAGTCTGCCCCTGGTCGGAGAGCAGTTCACCAGTAAGTACAAAGGGTTAAGATCTAGGACCAGAGGGGGTAAAGTAGCCAAAAATGTAAGAAAAGTATTTAGGAAAAGTACTGCTTAAGGC
Source organism: Scartelaos histophorus (assembly GCA_000787155.1). NCBI lineage: Eukaryota > Metazoa > Chordata > Actinopteri > Gobiiformes > Gobiidae > Scartelaos > Scartelaos histophorus. The sequence goes on from KN514731.1 coordinate 11,838, forward strand.
CAATTTTAATGAATGAATTGAATGGCGTCTGAAACAAGAAGTACAATTTATTTATTTATTTTTTTAATTTATTTATTTTTATGGTGGTTCAGTGTAAATCATAGATACAAATAGTCATAGTAAAGTACAAAAAATAACTTTATTCAGACATGTATTTATGTCCATATGCATAAAAAGCGTATTTTATTTTAGTTTATTGACCCCCCCTTTTTATTCTTTGTTCATACAATTTTCTTTTTTTTTTTATTTTTTTCCCCTCTTTTTTTA
>KN514736.1:1305-13837 GCA_000787155.1 Scartelaos histophorus
GTTTATTATTCTTATATATATATATGTTCAGAATAGACAATGGACAGGTGTTTTAAAATATGGAAATTGTATTTTGTTGAAATTGACTTTAATTGTTGAAATATTTGAAGACATATTCAGAATCACCGATCTGTAGAATGTGTGTGTGTGTGTGTGTGTGTGTGTGTGTGTGTGTGTGTGTGTGTGCGTGCGTGCGTGCGTGCGTGCGTGTGTGTGAAAGTGGTGTGAGTGTTTGTACATTTGGAGCAGATCACATGTATTTCATACTGAAAATGTAGTCTCTTTCTTGTGATTGAACATACCTAAAAGCAGGTGGGTCTCACCCATCTCCACTTCCCGGGTGTAAGTGCACTTTAGAACTGGCACCACTTTAGCCTCAACTTTAACTTCAACACATCATATATGAAACAAGCTTTCATCAAATTTCTAAATTAATAAAAGGCCACAGCTTTCATTTTGCCAAGTTAGGCTATTGACTCATTTGTATAAATTTTACAAATTGCTATTCTCTGTGGTCATGTGATTGATTCAAGACTGAATGTTGATTAGAGAATTGGTAAAACATTGCTAAAATAAGTAAGCCTAAATTAGTGTTTCCCATGGTTTAGTGTTGCCATGAAAATATTTTCTAAGGTACATGCTCAATAATTCAGTACTTTACTACTTAAATGACTGAAGCCAATGAGTCTTGCAGTTATAGCAGATGATAACAGCAGACGTTAGCATATGTTTCATAGAGCCTGTTCAAATAGAACTAAGCCAGAACTTCTGATTTATTGGCTCACATACAAATGCAGCCACTAAAAATGTAACATGCACATCTCATTATTTGTTTATAATTGTATTACATCCACTCACTCTGGAATCACCTTAGACCAGGATAGCCTATGGCAGTGTTTCCCAAAGTCTGAGTCACGACCCTCAGGTGGGTCGCAAGAGATTTTTTTTTGGGTCACCTTGTCACGATCTGCATGTCGACCATTTATGAAACTAAGATCTAAACATAAGGCCACTCCTAAGGCTGGTACCAAAACAACGGTAAGTACTGATACTGGAAAACTTCTTTTTTTCGGTTCCTTGGCCTTAAATGTGAGCGTCAATGCACCAATAAATACATGCATCACGACTGCGTCTAAACAAACTCAAAGGCACAAACAGCATCACGTTTAGCATAGTTCTACATGTGTCCAAACAAAGTGCAGTGTGTCTATTACCGGTAAAACAGAAGAGATGAAACAGCTGCAGCGTGAAACTTAAATCCACCCAAAACATGCGGGTAGTACTAAATCCACATCTATTCAGTCTGTAGTGTAAAACTGAAGCCAAACAGAGAACACAAACTCCTCTTCCTGGTAAAAGCCTCGTTTTAAATTAACTGTGGTAATATCCAGTGTGAAGCATGCATCTACGTGAAGTTGAGGCGCAGTAGAAAAATGTAGTAGATAAACGTAAATTTATCAAAAGAAAGAGCATGTGCTTCATGCGTTGCCTTTAATATACAGAGGGGGAAATGAAGAAAACAAAAGTGAAACGTAAGCGTGTGAGTCCACACGAGGATGAGCTGTGCTCTGGTTCAGTTGCACATTTGTATGGAGTTATAATGAAACATGGTATAACAGCCCACTCTGTTTTTACATATGGACTAGCACCGTTATAAAGTAATTCAATATTGACTTGGGTCGCGAAGGTTTGTGACTTTTAAAATATGCTCACCACTCTTCATTTGAGCTGTACTAGCAGCACTAGTTGAAAGAAGAGTGGGCATCTCTTCATCAGGACCACAGGTATGATCAGACTGGTCTGTGTACTCTGTAGGCTTAATTGTATTGATGTCCCACACAGGACTGGTTAATTGTTTGGGAGGACTTGGGGAATTAGAAATGTCAACATTTTTGGAAACTACTTGCCCCTGCTCTTTTGTCGGTTTGCCTTTGCTATGGACATTGTCAGACTTCTTTCTTGACCTGCCAGGTAACCCAACTGGACTTTCGATCACAGTACTTTTGATATTTTTTGTGGGGCTACTTCCTTTGTCTTTTGCTGTAACCAGGGTTGAGGGTTTTTTTGATCCATAACAAGAGACGGGATGGGTGAAATGGGTCCTTTCAAATCCTTTTCTATAATGTCAGCATGAAAAAGTTCTAGATTTTGAGGACTCTCAGAATTCTTTTCCATTGCATTCTCCATAGGGCTACTTCCAGTTTTGGTTGAGACTAAAATGGTAGAGTTCTGTTTGTGTGTTTGTGTGGAGGATTTAGTCTCAATAGAAGAATCTTTTGGATGTGATGATACTTTGACATCACTGGAATCTGTTCTTCTTCTCTCTCCATGCTCTGAAAGTTTCCAAGAGAGCGTGGTATCCTTTGATGTTTCAGTCTTTGGACTAACATTTGTGGTTGAGAATTTGGCTGCATCTTCCTCCTCTAAACTGCTTTGTTTGGAAGGACTTGGGGATTTACAAATTTCAATATTTATGTACATTTCTTCCAACTGTCCTTTTGTCTGTTTGTCTACACTATGGACATCAGCAGACTTCCTTGTACTGCGAGGTAAATCAACTGGACTATGGGCGAGACATTTATCATCTCAGTACTATCTTTTGTAAGCTGCTCTCCTTGTCTTTTGCTGAAACCAGTGTTCTATATGTAGAAGGTTGAGGTGTTTTAATTTGATCCATGGCATTTGTATCCGTTTCCTTTTCTAGATTTTGAGAAGGACTCTCAGAATTCTTTTCCATTGCATTCTCCATAGGGCTACTACCACTTTTAGTTGAGACTAAAAGGGTAGAGTTCTGTTTGTGTGTTTAAAATGGAGGATTTAGTCTCAATGGAAGAAGTATCTTTTGGATGTGGTGATACTTTGACATTGCTGGAATCTGTTCTTCTTCTCTCTCCATGCTCTAAAAGTTTCCGAAAGAGGGTGGTGTCCTTTGATATTATAGTCTTTAAACTAACACTTGTGGTTGAGAATCTGGCTGCTTCCTCCTCCTCTAAACTGCCTTGTTTAGATGGACTTTCTTCCCCCTGTTCTTTTGTCTGTTTGTTTATACTATGGACATTGGCAGACTTCCTTCTTGTACTGAGAGCTAAATCAACTGGATTGTTCATATTAGGTGAGACATTTATTATCTCAGTACTTTTGATATCTTTACTGGGGCTACTTTCTTTGTCTTTGGTTGTAACCAGATTTGCATCAGTAAAAGTTTCAGGTGTTTTAGTTTGATCCATAGCAAAAGATTCAATGGGTGAAATTTGTTCCTTCAAATCTGTTTCTTCAGCATCGATATTAAAACATTCTATGTTTTGAGAAAGACTTTCAATGTTCTTTTCCACTGTATGCCCCATAGGCACACTGTCAGTTTCATTTGTATCCGTTTCCTCCCCCTGTTGTTTTATTAGTTTGTCTTTGCTATGGACATTGACAGACCTTTTTGACCTGCCAGGTAAACCAACTGGACTTTCGATTTTAGACATTTGCCATCGCAGTACTTTTGATATTTTCTGTGTGGCTACTTCCTTTGTCTTTGGCTGTAATTTGTTCAATGTATATTTACTCGAATGTGAAATTATTACAAGAGATTGTTATTTTGTATTTTTCTCTTGCAGTTTCGCTCTGCATTCATTAGATGAACATTAAATATGAAAACTACAACTGTCTCATCGTTGAGTCACAGTTTAGCTCACTGTCAAGCTGTCTCAGTGAGGACAGTATATAGAATATTTAACATTCATACATATTTGTCAAAGACAGGGTAAATTCTGGCCTTTTTGCAGGACTTGTAGTAGATGTGGCATCACCTGCAGTGGAGCAACAGGTGGCACTTGAAATATGACATGAATGTGCTGATTGCCATTAAGACTTTCATACAACAAACAAGAACATTTTCTTATGGCCACTTGTTGATTGCTCTGCACTGCTTGTTGGCCTGGGGGATGCAGAAGGCACCTGTTGTTGCAGAACAAACATTAACAGAGTAATATTTGATTTGCAGAAGCAAATTCTCAGACACATATAAAGTCAAACTCACCAGTGATTTACAGAAAGCAAATTATTATTATTATACTATGTACTGTTGATACAGTATACATGAGAACCAATATGTATGATACATATATCACCACAATATGACCATATTTGACCTGCTATGCAATTTCTCCTCTGCTGTGGAGCACACCTGTTGCCATAACAATTCAAAGCGAAACAGCATAGATTGTCCTAGAACACATGAAGGTATTGCAATATATTTGTGTTAATTATACCATGTAACAAAGTAACGACAGATATGCTATTGTTTTGTATTCTGTTGTGAAGTTTAATCATAATACTGCTCGCCCATCATTAATGTAATCAGTTCATAAGTATGTATTCTCGAGTGTCACTAGCATCAGGTACACAGAATATGTGATGAAGGAGCGTGTCAGGTGATATGAACGCTGCTGAACTCACTCCTGCCACACCCCATCTCCTGTGCAGATTTTGTGAAGACGTGAGCACTTCACTGTCACTCACCAGAGCTCGTAAAAGCCCGTCTATGGATGTTCGCATGTGCTGATGGGTGCTGCTGATCAAGATGAAGTACAGGTGCTGGGGAGGGCCACACATGAAGGTTTGACTTATCAGCAGTTTCTTGGTTTCATATAAAAGCCAGTCATCAAAAAATACATCAGAACATAACATCCAAGTGGAACTATCTAGAACATGGTAAGATCAGCAAAATCCTCCTCGTAATGCTGTTTGTGGACATAAATAGTGAACCATGACTTACTACAGTGAACCAACATGTAATCAGAGAAAACATTGTAGAATCCCTGTTGTTTAAAGGTCCTATATTATGCAAAATTGACTTTTGTGAGGAAACAAGATCATAAAACAGATCAGAAAATTGTGTAAATTATTATACTCCTATTGGGTAGCACAAAAGGGTCTAAAGACTGACAAATTGGTCGCTAAATTACTTATGGACAGGTAACTTCTAACTTGGACTAGACTGCTAACTTCTGCTTGAAAATGTACTTTATTTCCAAAAACTTGACAAATGTGATATCCTGTATCTGAAAGAGTGATTTTCAATGCAAAGAAACGTCTGTTTGCTGCTGCTTGTTGTATTAGTAATTAATTAGTTGTATTTCCAAGTCCTGTGCAGCGATGAGGAGTGAATTTGTTTTCTAGGATAAACTACTTCATTAAAAATGTAAATCTAAAGTAATCGCCAAGATTTTGTACAGCATACATTATTATAACTCAGTTATGATAACAGTAATATAGAATAGTAGCAGCACCAATAGCAATCTTGTAAACAAGGTTTCTGGCGTAAGGAGGAGGCGGGAAAAAAACAAGCAGTCGGTGTGCTCCTCGTTCCTTGGAAAATCCTCTATACGACCTTTTCACGAGAAGGTTAGAAACCCCCTCCCCGATAGCTCTGAAGAAGAACTGCCTCCTCCTGCCTCTTTCTTGCACCAAAACCTGGTGCGCCAATGCTGCTATTTATTATCTTACTATTATCATAACTGTGACGACATTCAGAGTTACAGTAAAGTTATTGGGTGAGAGTAATGTATTTATGCAAAATCTTGGTGATTACTTCAGATTTACGTCTATGTTTTTAATGAAGTAGTTTATCCTAAAAACAAGTTTACTCCTCATCACTGCACAGGACTTGTACCGAGCTACTTATACAACAAGTAGCAGCAAACAAACTTTGCATTGAAAATCACATTTTCAGATACAGGATATTGCATTTGTGTCCTGAAAAACGTCTGTCAAGCTCTTGGAAATAAAGTATGTTTCCCAGGGATAAGTAGAAGTTTCAGTTTCCTTCTCTTCTCCTTTCAGCGAACTCATAAACGGACTTTCTTTTGCGGCGAACTGGTTGTGGATTCTTGTCATTGCAACAAACTTTGTGCAAACTGTGAGGAAGTTACAGCTTGAAAAAGCCACTAAGAACCACTGCATTGGTTTAGTAAACAGTGTCTTGCGTAGGAGCTGAACATAAACCATACAATCCCAGCGCGCCGGAGACTCAGTTACACTAGAAGAGAAGAGAGTTTGAGTGACAAATGATGTAGCCTTGTTTTCTATTGGCTGATGTTTATCTGGCCCCACCACATCCAGAGTTGATGGATTTTCATTCTTTTTGTTTTGATCATCATAATTAGAAGGCTGCTTCGTGTCTATAATGCTATCACTGACAATTTGAAAGAAAACAAAAAATCCATACAACCTTAAATGCTCGACTGTTAGACACTGGAATTCTCACTGACTTTGGTAAAATGACATATAAACCATTTAAAGGATGTTTTTCATGAGGGAATTTTGCATAATATCCCCTCCTTAATAAATAATCAGGGAGCCAGACGGATAAAAAATGTTTAGTTAATCCTCCATAACAATCAAAAGCAAATAGCTTTTTACCCATAACTCTACCCCCACCAATGATTTCTGTTTTTGAACATACTAGTATTGGTTTTAGAAGATATACCAACCCATCAAAATACCAGCTGCTTTGGAGGGTTCAATGGCGCCAATTAGAAAAAGCCCATATAAGCGGTCGCAAAAGTAAATGGCTTAAAGCTGATTGCGTTGTCAAAGGTGCATTAAAGCTACAAACACGTCCGGGTTTCTCATTGCATCTGTGTGAGCTGAATCTCAATGAGGAGCGTGGAGGCTCAGGGCACGAATTCACTGCACACTTTCTATATAAACCAATGCGACGGTAATGCTAACTCTTATATACGTGGGTCATTGTAAAACAGAATGCAGCTAGCGTCACATGAAAAACGCATGTGTGAAGGAAGGACTTTAACTGATGTTTGCGATCAGCATTCTGAACAGACACACAAGCTCAATGCCTTTGTTATTTTCTTATTTTGTTCAAGATCTTTGATGTCACTCCACATATGTCACTCCACGAGACATGCAAAAATTATCGTCAACATTTAAAGCTACATTAACTTTTATTGCCAAAAAATAGGAATTGAGGAAAACTCAAAACTGCTTGGAATTGTTGATGAGCCGAACATAAAGAAACTACATAGACCATGATCCTTTGCTCCATTTCAATGCAGACTACATGAAGAAGTAACTGTTATAACTGTTATAAATCTTAAATTTTAGGATTATGACAGAATCAAAGTCTTGTCAAGGCATTTAAAAGGGAAAAAGTAGCAATAAATATTGTACCGTGAGATGTATATCGTGAAAATATTGAACCAAGTGATGTCGATATTGTTAAATCCTTACCAAAAAAATTATTAAAAATGCATGTTATTCATTATGGGTGTTTTTATTGTGCTGAAAAATATAGAAAAAAGATTTAGATCCACTCATCTTTTTTTGTTTAGTTTGTTGTTCTGAAAGGTGATTCTGATATTAGTTTGTCAGTTCAGATATCAGATTTTTTGTCAATTCTTCTGGATGTGTTTAAAACATGAACTTTGAGCAGAATTCTATTATTAAAACAATTCATGCAATTCGATATTTTTACCCGAATGCTTCAGCTCTAGTTGGAAGCACTTCCACAGCTAACAGGGCAGGGTGCTGCGCCTGTTACCCAGCACAGAGTGCACAGGGCTGGGCTGAGACAGTTGTGATGGAGCCCGCGGGGCAGCTTTGACCTGCCAACTGTGAGAAGCCCAAATGAGCTTAGCACCAGCGTGAGACTCAGGCTGAGTATGGGCCACTGAGGAGAGGCTACACCAGCTCTAAGGAGAAGAAGACACTTTGTGAGATTCTGAAAGCAAAGGATTGAAAAGTTTCATATGTAAATAAAATGAAGGTGTCCCAGTGGATTATGTTGTTTCCCCTCATCAATCTTGTGAGTGGTAAAGTAATGCTGTGTCTTTTGGCAAGACAATTCAAAAACAGTGGGATTTTTTTGCATGCTGTAGCACCATATATTCAATTATTAGGCCTGAATTTTCCTGCCAATTACACCCTTATTATTTAACATAAAAAATGAATAAAACATGCAGCTGAAACTACCTGACAAAACATGACAAAACCTGACAAAACATTTAGGCAAAGCAAAGCAAGTTTATCTATACAGCACGATTCATATACAGAGTATTTCAAAGTGCTTTGCAGAATAAGAAATACATTAATATCACAATACAAACAAATGAACACAAAAATAGTCATCACAGAATTAAAAAGAGAGAGATTGAAATGAGAACAGTGCTGAATAAAATCTTTCAGTCATACACAGCTAAACAGAACCGTTTTGAGTCTGGATTTAACAGAGTCGAAAATGTGAGTCAGAGTCTTACATGTTCAACTCTGACTCCTCGTGTTTAGTCCTGACTCTAGGACCAGCAGGAGCCTGGGTCTACACCAGAACTAAACCAGGACTACAGCAGGAGGTCGGTCCCTGAGCTCCTCACAGTGCAGATGGTTCATATGACACTAACATGTCACAGATGGACTTTGGTGCTTGGCTCTGGAGAAACTTGTACAAGCAAAGCTGCTTTAAAGTCTCTGAGCCACAGGGGGCAGTGCAGAGACCTGGACACAGGACACATGTGCTTGGACTTCCTGGTTGGAGTCAGGACCTGATCTGCAGTGTTCTGGAGGTTCTTCAGCTCTCACACTGACAGAACATTGCAGAAGTCTAACCTACTGGAGACAAGCACATGGAGAAGTCTCTCCAAGTCTGATTTAGACAGTAACCCTGTGATTTTTGACATGGTAAAAGTAAAAAGCTGAAGATGTTATTGATTTGATGTAGCTGTTAAAGTTTATGTCTGAGTGCATTATTACCCTGAGATTTGATTTGAAGGTTTGAGAGAGACTGGAGGTGACTGTTGTCTCTTTGTTGTTGTGGGTCACAGACCTTGACTTGTGTCTTGTGTGAATTTAGCTGGAGGAAGTTGTTTTGCCTCTACACACTGATCTGTTGGATGCAGTGCCAGAGTGAGTCCACTGGTCCATAGTCCCTGCTCCCAGTGAGACTTTACACTTACACCAACAGTCGACACACTGGACACACTTTTTCATTTATGGTTCATTACTTCCACACTGTAGATGGCACGAATGACACAGAATGCTGTAAGCAAAAAACATTACTCATTACTCATTACTAATAAATATAAATATTTCTTGTTTTTGAGGTTTTTCTTGACCCTGACCCAGCTGTGTACTGAAACCCATTTCAGGAGACTTCATCAAGACGCCCACTGAGAGAAGGATAAGGGTTTGCAGCTCTGTCAACAAAGCAAAGGGTGGATAGTTTGAGCATTTGAATATAAAATTGTTAACTTTTTTTTTCTTTGCTACATAATTCTTTGTATCTTGCTTCATATATTTGATATCTGCAGTTTAGAAAGTAGTTAACATAAAGAAAAAAAAAAACAATGAATGGAATGGTGTGTCCAAACTTTAGGCTTAATTACTGAGGGGGAAAAAAGACAATGGGTTGTTTTTAATGTAGTTAAAAACAACTCATTGTCAGAAAATATTTTCAATCTTCAAACCTGTAATTCTGTTCTTTTACCCAGATTCGTTTGCTAAATTGTGTGACTTTTGTTCTTGTTGCTGAATAACAGATGCGGAATGTTAGCTTAGATGTAATGAAATTTCCCTTTGAGAACCAGAGAAGAAAAACTCAACAATGAGGAATTGGATTGGGCTGCCTGGGTGCCGAGGGAGAGCAAGGTTACAGAAAAACAGTGGAGCAGAGCAGAGTTCTCATAGAAAATCAATGTGGAGGCGCTCGTTACTGTCCTGGACCGCTGTGGACCGGACAGGACGCATTCTTCACCATGAGGAGAGCTCAGAGGGAGACGTGTCAAACTGTGTACAACACTCTGGCTGGAACATGGAAGTCTATCACTGCAATAACATGGCAGAGCGCTGTTCATTATTATTCTGCAAGGGCACAGAAAGGAGACATTGTGCAAATTGGACTTTCAAGAGCTTTGGACCATATTGTTTCCTTTCTCACTGACCCTCTCATTGTTGTATTTAGAATGAATTGTGTATGTTTCAGTAATCTTTGTAGTGTAAAATACAGAATAAAAGCTGGGGTGTTTGTTTCAATCACTTTACAGACCAGGCAGCAATTTGAGACCAGGCAGCAATTTGAGACCAGGCAGCAATTTGAGGCAGGACATTTCCTTCCTCACAAAAATCTTGCTCTGCAAAAGCTGGGAAAATATGGTATTCAGATTCTTTTAATCGGTGTGACTAGAATTTAGGCAACTTTTGATATAGATGTAGGTGAGTGACTTTGAAATGTTACAACAAAATATCCCCACATTTGAAAGCCACTCCTGAATTACAGAAAGTCATGAAAACCCTCCCCCAACATGCAGACATTTCTTGAGCAAGTTAAAACAAATGACAGACGCAGCAAGTGTGGAGCAGAGTGAGAACGTTCATCAACCACATCAGGGCACAAGGAGCACAATGATTTTATCAGTGCTTATTTTATGCAAATGAGGTTTAAGTTTCATTTTTATCGAGACAACGCGAGCATCAGTCCTGTGTTGTGTAGTTGAAGCACTGCTTCTGTCTTCCAGCTTGTATATTAGACTCTGCCTTTTGGAACCAGCAGTTATTTATGAGAATATACACCTGCACACAGCATTTCAAGATGACCCGGCGGTTAATTGGCACACGGTTCTTATTCGGTATTTTACAGTATTCCACCATTCAAAACACCATTGCTCGGAAAATTCCTGTTTTTACCTACCCCTCACACATGCCCACTGCCTTGAACTCACTTCATTATCAAATTGTTTCACCTTAGAAAAGTATTTAGCAATTTTCAAGAAAAAAATATTTTATATATGTATATATATATACCTTCATTTCCACTGAGGAGGCATTTAGACGTTAGAGCTCGCTCTGCTGTCAGCTACAAGAATTAAAGTATAGAAAATAAACAAATGAAGTTCTACACATGCATGCTATGCTAACAGAGCATAGTGTTCACTGAACACAATTTGGCCACAAAATGAGCTTTGTGATGGTTTTTGGGCTTTAAAACAGTTCAGGAGAAGTCTGGAGTTTTGTCTGTGATGCAACAATCCAGCCAAAATGCAAACAGCAGTTTTGAGGCTCACAGAAGACAGCAGATTAATGAAAAAGTACAAGTGAAACCAAATTTGACTTGCTTTTGACAAGGGGACAGCAATATAACATGATTAGAAGTCAATTTTGTAAAATATGTGTGCTTTAAAAGGCAGAGCAATCACCAAATTACTTTTGCAGACAAAATGTAAACGTCAAAACCCTACACATATATGTTTAGGCAACATGCCATACATTTTTAACTTGATTTGCTCTCTTGTTTTCGATTCTTTGGCTTGTTTTCCATTTGCTGAGATGCTGGGGTGACCTCTGTTAGCGGCACATTCAGTCTGGCACAGATCTGGTCCTGAGCCCGGTCTTTGCTCCAGTGTGAGGAGGAACACTTGGAGAAGAGATGCTCCTTTGGCAAACTTTCCAGAGCTGCTCATGTGCAAACAGACAAGGCGAGTCTTTAACCTCCTCCCAAAATACACTGTCCTGGCCCACACACTCACCTGAACCTCAGCCAGAGGAATGAAGACATGTGTGTACTAAGCACCAAAGGGGAATGGAAATGAATAAAACTGCAAAATTTGATGTAGAATGAGAGGGAATCCATGATATATTCATTCTTAACACTTACCATATTTAGATCACCATGGCACCTTTTAATGTCATATTTGACAAAAACAGCATATTAACATGTTTAATAAGTTTCAGTTTTATTTTGAAGGCATTGATTTTCTTTGTTCTCTTCACTCTGACTTCCTCTTCCGAATGTTATGGCCACACAATCAGCGTACATCCTGCTGATGATTCTCCTGCACATCAGGTTTGTGAAGTTGTATTGTCTTATGTTTTTGTATATTTATGGAGAATTGTTGTGTGAGAGCATGGGTGATGTAGGCTTGAATCTTACAGCTAAACATAAGAGAGATCATTATATTACTCAAACATACATGGGTGACATCTAAACCTCTTCAGGCATGTTTTAATGAGGGAACATTATAACATGGTAGAAGCCTTATTGGGAAACAACAGTGGCATTTGACACTACAACTACTTTCTCGCGCTTCTGAATACCGTGGCTATCTTCAGTGGGTAAGTACATTACAGTACCAGGCTTGTGCATTTTATTCTGTTCTGTGCGTCTGATTTTGTTTTACTCATAAGATTTTATGAGTTTGACGTCAGAGATCGCTGGATACCTCGAACTACAAGAGTGATCTGATCTGGAACATGAACATCAGACTGATCACAGATTCCTGAAAATGTCTTGTTTAAATCAGTTGTGCGCTTTTTTTTTTTCTTTTCTTGAATTTAAGCCTATTTTAACATTTTTTGGGAGGTAAGTTTTTGTGTGTACTGTGTCACTATGGTAACCGCTGAACATTCTGCCAATGAAATACATATAGAACACCCCCAACAGTGATGAATGAAGTACTCGATTTTGTTACTTAAATAAAAGGGGCAAAAGATTGCTCAAGCAAAAGTATCACATGGAAAAATCTACTTAAGTAAGCAA